>JAQHUG010000002.1:905367-916954 GCA_028555095.1 Dicrostonyx torquatus | reverse complement strand
AGATAGACAGATATACAGAAAGACAGGGAGAGATGATAGATGAGAGATAGTAGCAAATCATTAGCAATTGTTTAAGTGGCTGTGTTAGAAAGTTCATTCAACTGTTCTGTCAAATATTTGGACAATTTGAGAGTCTTCATAATCAAAGTTGGGTAGAATGAAAAAGAAAATATCCATCGCTCTGATAAATTAATTCTCACCTATACATTTTCTTGAGTTTCCCTTAGGATTCCATTGTGTTTGATCTATCTAGAGGACAGGGGCGGTGGCTGGAACCACAAGAGATCTTGTACTGAGAGGCAAAGGCATCTTCTGGGAAGCCCTCATATCAGACAAGACAGAAATAATAAAAAGTATAAAATTCTTAAATTCATAAAAACTCAGATTTGTGAAAAGTATATTTCTTGCTGTGGCTCACCTTTCACGAGCCTTCTAATACCAAAGGAAAAGTCTAAACCATGGAAGCCAAACGTGACTTTCCCTTGTAGTGAATGTCTTTCAAGTAAAGGTTTGTTCCCTTTAAAGTAAATATTTGGCTTGAGGGATTTTTGTTCCCACCTCCACCTCCTCTTATCTCTTCTTTTCTTCCTGTGTATCAAAACATCAGAAGCAGTTCACACTATGTTTTGGCCTTCAGCAAAGAGATTTTTAGGCTGCATGCTGGGCACCAAGGATTCTGTCCATGATGTTTCTCATCTCTTCTCACTGCTGGCATCCACCTGCTGTTCTTTAGTCCTTACTAAGTCTCCCTATGGGGTGGCTGAGCTACTAGTGTGCCATGCTGGCATCTGTCACTGAGAATACAGTAGTGCAATTCTCTGTGCTGGACCCGCTCTGATGCCCTTCATCTTGGCCTGGGGCCTCTTTATGGTCACTCACTCCATTTCTCTGCATTTGTACTAGGAAGTTAAGCCGCTCTCTGTGAACTGATCTGCAATATGAGATTGCAATGCTTCCCACAGAGCCCACTGCTACTCCTCTGCTTCCACGCTCATCGGGACGTCTTAGGGCTGGAACAATAAGTCATCACAAGCCAGGTTGCTGAAACCAAAAGAAATGCATTCTCTCACAGTCCCAGAGGCTAGAAGTATAAAATCACCATATGATACAATTAGTTCCTACCAAAGTCTCCAAGGAAGAATCAGCTTGGGTTTTTCCTAAGCTTCTAGTAGCTACCAACAACTCTTGTTATTACTCAGATAAGGACTACCTAACTCCATTTTCTGCTTGCACATTCACATGGTCCTTCTTCCCTCTCTAGGAGCCCTTTTCTTTTATATGGACCCTTGTCTATAATCTCCTCCCCAGGTGAGATACCAAGAGCCTTATCTTAAGTATGTCTGCAAAGACCCTCATTCCAAATATGGCCACATTCTGAAGTCCCACCGGATATATCTTCAGGAGACTGCAATTCAATCCACTATCACTTTGAATTCAGAGCATCTCTAGTCTTAGTATCTTCCAAGACTATGCAGGAGAGAGAAGAACAAGATACCAATATTCTGAGTCCTCTGGATCCCTCCATGGGTTTCTTTGGTCTCCGTGAACCTTTCCAGATGTAAAGCCAAGAGGCCTAAGAAATGCTACCTCCTGTCTCACTACTCATTGGATCGAAGCCAAAAAAAATAAGATAAAGTCTGGCAGGCATTTTAGTAAGCACTCAATAAATTTTCTCCATCATGATAATGCTAATTACCTTTGTACTGTGGTAATTATGTAAAATTAAATTTAACTAATAAAATTCTCTTACATGATACATCAAAAACAACCACTGGCAAGTTATCAACAGATGCAACTTTTCCAGTTTGCCTACTGTTGATTCTTACATAGACTAAGCATAACTGAAATCAAGTTATAAGACATAAAATCTTGGAGTTTTTTATAAAAGCAAATATCACATTGGAAATCTGTTACTGACTTCCTCTGAACTTGGCATCCTAGGAAATAAACATGAACAAGAGGAATTCTTCAAAAATGCGATAGTGTTCTGTCATTGGTGAGTTGCTGTTTCTTTTTTGTAAGACCCCACTGGCTGATGTTGTTCCCTGGGAAAGAAGAAAATCTCCACAGAAGGCTCTCCCGACCTAATTCTAGAATCTTGCTGGTGGCTGGTGTGAGCTTATTTCTAACAGCCACTGTTGGAGTTTCACACTCTGTTACCTAAAGGGAGTCAGACATGATAAATGCCACTAAGAGTCTGCCATGCACTGGGTCCTGAGGAGAATTAGAGATTCGCTATGATTGTTGACACCAGTCTATGAAGTCATCCCTGAGAAATGATCCTTCCCCATCCTGTAATGCATCACCTTCACGCCCAGTAGTTCTCCAGACTGTTGCCTGCAGTGTGCTTATAGGAACGGGAATTATTCTGCTGTGTGGTGCTCTGGGACCATAGGTTTACTACACGCTCTTTGGTAAAGCTCTGTCACCGAAACAGGGGTTCTCTTCTGTACTCAGATTCAACAATCATGTGTCAGGTCCCTCTACTTCCTCCTCCCCTCTCCATGTCCTCATCAAATATTTCACTAAAAATTTTTAGATAGGAAATTTCCACATGGCCGTGAAAGAGCCCACTTTCCTCATATTTTGTGGCTCTATTTGATTCAAGTCCTGAGAGTCCTCTGCATGATGCCCCTAAAATCAGAAAGATGAAGGATGGAGAATGAGGATGGTTTGGGGACCAGGTGTGGAAGAGGTGTGTCTCACTTTTGTTTGTATTCCATAGGTTACCTTAGTTATAGTTTCACATGACGACAGAGAAGTCTGAAAAGTGTCATCTGGCATGTTTCCAAGAAAAAACACCTTTTGGTGAACATGACAGCCGACCTTTCTGGGCAGCAAGTCATTGCCCCTCCAATTTAGTTAAACCAAGTCATTCTTCTCTCCTATCCCTAGGATTAGAAATCTAGAAGACAAAAGCCTAGATAAGAACCTTTACTCTCGGCTCTCCACCTCTTTCTCTTCAAGCAAGAAGTATATAATAGTTTCACGGCTGGCTTTGATATATTATCCAGCTGTGAACCTCATTTACACGGTAGAATGGTAGAAAGGTAGAAAGGTAGGCTATTCTGGGAACATATAGGGCCTTATAAATATTAACAAGAAAATGAAGAAAAGACATGATTGAGGTGGATGATACATAGCAAGTATTGGGAGGTCAAAGCAGTAGGCCCATTTATGACAGAAAAACAATACATCTTTTAATAAAAAAAAAATCCTTAACTAATGTGAGCCGTTTTTATGATTTTTACCACATCATCAAATTGACCTAACACTAAGTAATGTCAAACTATTCATTCTATTAAGGATGCATTCTCATTAACAATATCTACTCTAAATGTGCCTGGCAGATGGCAGCCTTTTCCCCTTTTACTGGATTGTCCAGTTTTTAAAAATACACAACATGGAAAATAGCAAGAGTTGAAATATAGTATCTTCATAGTTTCCTTTACAAATTCATGGGCAGCCCTGACGAACAACCTCAAATTCTTTGTCAAAGGTCACATATGCCAGTGTTGACCACTATAGGTAGTTTTATAAAAAGAAAAACCTTTATAAACCAATGTTCTTTTCCTTCTAAACTTAGTTATTGAACAACTATTATCAACCACTTGCCTTTTCTCTCATTCTTTTCAATTGAATGGGTCCTGACCCAAAGGTTGAATAAGGAAACAGTCAGGAAAAGGTCCCATAGGATGGAGACAAGCTAGCCAGACTGGGATGAGGTTGGGGCAAGATTAGGCCGACCATTAGGAGTAGATGTTGGAGGGAGACATAGTGACGCACAGGGAAAAATAAGGCTGGAAAGACAGGAAAAGATGCAGAAGAGTAAGGAACTTGGGGGTTATGAACCACTCCTGAGTTTGTACAGAAAAATGCACCCATGTGCCTTGATTTTTAGATTATAAAATATTCCAAAAAAAACTTATGGAAAAGGGGAACTTCAGAAGTTATTCTGCTGCCTAGAAGGAAATGTTGAGCCCAGAGTTGAAGGCAGACATGGGACTGAATGGTTTACTAAATTTGATTTACGACAAACAACAGGAGCCTCCAGAGAAAGACAAGGACTCAGGGGTGAGGAGGCCCCTTTAGAAGAAGTCATTTATGATCTAAATTGTCTCATTTCTGGGGATCAGGAAAACAAGAGAGTAAATTGGCAGTTAGGAAAATACCCAGAGAAGTTGTCCCCAAGGCTTTGCCAGGAGTATGAGTAAAAATCCAGCTTGACAAACTTATTATTCAAGATCCTTAGGAGGCTTGCTGGTTATCTTAGTCCTCTTGAGTGCTCTCAATGGATGCCCTTTTAATCCCTATGGTCTCTGATTTTGATCTCAAGTATGATGCAAATTATTGATCTTCTACATTGTGTTATTTGTCACTGAATTCCTAATACTTGATTCTATTGACAATATTTCTTTGACTCTTTTGAGGAAGTCACAAAAGCTTTCAGTGTAGCCCTTTTAGTTTATTTTCATCAGCTCGTCATGTGTATCTGAAGAGTTTCATGCAGTTTTATTTGGACTTGAATTGCTTTAGGTGAGATGCAGTTCTAAGAGAACTGAAAGTATCATAGCAGAAAATCTCCAAGACAAGGAGCCTAAGCTTGGCCCCAGCTCTGCCTACATATAGAAACATCTAAGAGAAAGAATACTCTAAAGAAGAAACCAGGGCTTATGGAATGTATTTTTCGTAGATTTGGTTATGCAGCCATGACCAAAGATGAAGAGAGATTTGAGTAAATACACCACACACACAGAGAAAGAGAGAAGCAAAATGAAGACACTAAGATCTTTGTTTTGCTGAAAATAGACATCAAAGTTCTAATAAGCATGAAGAAGGATTAATAATTCAATTTTCCCACCTCTTTTTAGCACATTTAATACAGTAATGTATTATTTAATCAAAGCAAGGACATAGGCCAACTAGCAACTTCCTAAGTTGTTGACATGTAGGTTGGTGGGGTTCTGGTTTTGTGTTGCTGAGGATCAAGATAAGTGGGTCATTTTGACAGTTAAGATACACCTGCTCGTGAGGATTGGCGAGATGAAAAATGAAAACACTTAGTAACAATTGTGTTTCAATTCTCTGTACCACACGATCTCTAAAGACTATGAAATCTCTAACTCACAAATATCATTGCTAAACATCATCAGTAAAGAAATTCATTAGAACCGTTTAACTCTTAGTAACCATTTGTTAGTTGATTAGCCAACAACGTCATTGTCACTTGCCTTTGAGAGCATAGAAAATAATGACAGAAAAGGCTGCATTAGCCTGTTTCCCACAGGAAATCCTCAATTACAGTTAACTAGAATGTAACACGAGACTGAGTCTGAATTAATCCAGGCAACAGCTAATGCACAATTTATTGAAAATAAATGATATACCCACTTTGATGTCTACAGGCATATTTGCTTTTTTTGTTTATTGGGGTGCTGGACTCCCCTGATAAAGGTTATGATTGAGAGGGGGTGTCATTGATGCAGGATATGAACATTGGTAGTTCTAAGAAACTCATTTTATGCAAGTTGAATAAGAAGCTGTGGGTAGGTTTTGAGAAGGGCATAGTATAATCAAACTACAGAGTGGTTTCATTTTTTGTTTATGTTTTTAAATAAATTGCTCCTGCTACATAGAGGATGGACCTGGGTGGGGTTGTTGGAAGGGAGCAAGAGTGAGAGAGATTGAGATAGATAGAAGAAGGAATATACAGCAGAACAGCAACAGGTAGGAAGAGCAAGATATGGAAGGCATCATTCATTGGGTTCCTTTTATCTCAAATTTCAAGTTTTAATATTTTCATCTCCCAAGCCCAATAAATATCATATTGTGATCCCTGAAAACATAAAGTTATATAAGCAAAAGCTCCTTATCTCATCTTGTTCTTTTGTTTTGTTTTGTTTTGTTTTAGTTCAGTTTGACTTTTTGGTTTTTTGAGACAGGGTTTCTCTGTGTGTCTTTGGAGCCTGTACTGAAACTCACTCTGTAGACCAGGCTGTCCTCACACTCACAGAGAACTGCCTGCCTCTGCCTCCCGAGTGCTGGGATTGAAAGCATGCACGATCACGACCCTGCAAACAGAAGCTATGTTTTTGTTTCCTGGCCACCCAGACCCAAATAATCACACAAAAACTATATTAATTACAATACTGTTTGGCCTATTAGCTCAGATTTCTTATTAAGTAACTCTTACATCTTAAATCAACCCATTTCTATTAATCTATGTATCACCACAAGGCTGTGGTCTGCCAGTAAGGCTTTGGAGTTCTGGTGCCTTTCTCCTCCGCAGCTACATGGCGCCTCTTTGACTTTGCCTTCTTTCTCCCTATATCTCTTCCAGGCTGGCTATATTCTGCTCTGCCATAGGCCAAAGCAGCTTCTTTATTAACCAATGGTAATAAAATATATTAATAATATAAAGAAGGGAATCCCACATCACCACCCAGCTGTTCTAGTCTTCTTTTACCACATTTCAGATATTGGAAAAATAACTAAAAATGAATATTGTCTAGTGGAAGCATCAATAATTGCTCTGGAACAAACTCTGCCTAACATGATTTAATAGGCTTTAATGGGATTCTTCAAACTACTGATTTAAATTAGACAAACCAAGGTTTCAATTCATAAAATGAATTAAGCAGTTAGTTTTAAACAGTGATGTTGGTTTCATCTCGGCTGCGTATCACCTTTGGGTTGTGTTGTACTGTTGTTGTTGACCCCTACATGGGCTCAGCCAGCATTCCACCACTGAGCTACATCCACATCCACTCCTTGTTTTTATCACTTTATTTTGAGACAGAGCCTCACTGAGATGCTCAGGCTGACCTTAAATTTACAATTGTCTTGCTTCGGCCTCCAAAGGACTACAAGTGTATGCTGCTGCACCCAGTTGAACTATTAAAGTGAATAAATGTTGATTAAAAATCAAACAGTTTCACTCAACTTACAAACATACACAAGTATATGAGAAGTATTTACTTCATTAAAAAAACATAAATTGATTCTTTGGAAATTTTACATCATACACCTTAATCCCACCCATTTCCCACTCCTGCAGTATCTTATGTAGTAGCATCCTCCCAACAAAGCAAAACAAAAAAACAAGCAAACAACAACAAAAAACACTTCCTCCATCTTTCCTGCGTCCGCATGGCCTCTTTATTCGTCTTAGTGGCACTGGGAGCTACCGTGTTATCATGCAGTAGACCCTTTTGTCCATACAGCTTTACTTGCAAATGTACATTGTGTAATGTGTTGCTAGTCAAGTTCAAGGCCTCTGGCTTCTCCTACACCATCAATACTGGACTCTCACCTAATCTCCTCTTGGACACTCTGCTGTTGTGCTGAATCATGGAGATTCTGTGGCTATCATTCTGCAGGACCAATCCCTTCATACACCAGCAAATCTTGGATGGGGTAGATGTTGGGGATTGTCAACTCAAAGTCCTGGATGTGTGTATAGGTGGTACCTGAGTTAATCAGACAGGGAAACTGGTACCACCCCCCTCATGGTGGGGCCAGCTCTCCTGTTAGGAGCGGGGCCAGCTCTCCATGCCCAGGTCAGTGGGGTCCATTATCCCAGGGCCAGTAACAGGCAGGGCATCTCAGCACAGCCCTTTACTTCAACACATGGTTCACATGGGCCCCTGTGTTAACATGACAATTGACATCAACACAGACCCCAGCTGCAGAAGGACTACAGTCCCAGACAGGGTCATCAACAGCATATTGGTACTGGATGTCACCATGGCCCCAGGTGGCAGACAGACCCTGGACAGTTGCAAGGCCTTTAATGGTAACAGAAGCCATGGACCTCAACACAGACCCTGAATGAGGTAGGGTCACAGACCCAAGCATGGTCCTTGGCAGCAGCTCAGGACAATCAACACTATGGCCACTGGTAGCAATATAGGCTACTCAAATGGGCATGACCTCAGCTGCAGCATGTCCCTCAGTCCCAACAAGGATACAGGTAGTTACCCAGAACCCTGGCATCTGTGTGGCCTTTGCTGGCAACATGGATCATGGACTCCAACACAGACACGACCCACGAACCCAGGACCACAGACCAGGCATGGTCCTCAGCAGTAGTCCAACTTGAATGTTGTTGTCATAACTAAGAGTTCCACAGCAGCCCTGAATGGAGTATGACAAAAGTTTATTTACTTCAAGATAAACTCATAGTAGGGGTAGCAATTGCAATCTTCTGTGTGTACTAGGATCTGGAACCAAATCCAGCAGCAAAGAGGGCCACTCAAGCTCTTCATCTGCACATCTGCATTTATAGTACTTGAGACCATGCACAAAGTGGGCTGGTATCTTACAGGTTATTGGTTGAAGGAGTTCCACAATAGGATGTCACCATGACCCTGGGTGGCAGCACAGGCTCCTCATATCCAGATGGCCCCTGTGGTGGCATGGCCCTCAGGCACCAACATGGACTCATGCTGACCACATCCCCATGGCCTTCTGTGGTAACAGGATCCATGGACATCAACAAAGACCATGGCAGCGGCAGGGTCACAGACCCACACATGGTCCTTGGCAGCAGCCCAGGTCCAGACGTCACCAAGACCCCAGGTGGCAAGCAGGTCTCCCACATCACCCCATTCTTTATTGCCTTTACCTCTTCAGATCTGCCTCTCTCCACAGGACAGAAGCCATTCTCTCTCTCTCTCTCTCTCTCTCTCTCTCTCTCTCTCTCTCTCTCTCTCTCTCTCCTCCCCCCCCCAGCATTTATTTTCTCACCATAATTGGTGCCTGACTGCTTGGTAAGGCAGGCCCATGGTTTCTTCTCCCTAGCTAGGGCAAGTGACCCAGATGGGCATGTGTGTATCCTTCCCATTTTCTTTTTTAAATAATATGTATTATTTGTTTGAAATTTTCATATATTCACACACTGGATTTTGATCTTATCCTCACATAAGATCATACATACATAGAGTATGGACAACTTTCCAGCAGCCACATCCCCAAAGAAAAATGGCTCTTCCTCACTCAGCATCTATCTACTGCCAGTAGGTCCTTGGCTAATGCTGAGGCCTCTCCCATCAAAGCTGAATTTTCACTATCTTGATCTTGTACTGAAAACCACAGCTGCTGTGCACTGATGTGCACATCAGGCAGCTCATATGCAGGAGGTAGCTTTTCACTGCTCTCCTCCTGATCCTCTGGCTCTTTCGTTCCTCCTGCCCTCCCTTCCACTATGTTCCCTGAGCTTTGGATGCGGGAGAATAATATAGATGACCCACCTATAACTAAACATCCACCAGCACTTATTCTCAACACTTTGGGCCAGTTACAGATCTCTGCATTAACCACTACTCAGCATAAAGAAGTTTCCCTGACCATGGTTTCAAATCTATGAATATAAATCTAAGTATTAAGAGGGTAGTTTGACATGACTGCTAGACAAACAGCACCAGTAAATGCCTCCCTAGGACCTACAATCTCCCCCAATATTCTTTATATTCAGACGGAATGATCTGGTCTGCCATCCCATCTAGCGTACTATCACAATTTGGTTATGTTGCTTGGGAAAACTACAATGAAAAAAAAATTTCTTAATTATTTTATTCTTCAATTTGTAAAGGACAAGGACCCTTGTCATTTTCTTAATGAGTTATCAACACACACTGTTTCCTCAAGAAGCATGTGTTCATCCAAGGGTCAGGAAGTTAATTGAGCTCCTTACATCTACATTCTGCAAGTGGCATGTGAGTCAGAAGAAAGAAAACCACAAGGAGGTCATCATAGGGCAGGGTGTCCTGGTGGGGATGTCCTGGAGCTTTATAATGGTAAGGGAGAAGGGGGAAAGGCAAAGAGATGGGATAGGGATGAGAGACACTACATAGAGCACCCGGAATGAGAACACTTCCAGAGGAACGGAGTCAAACAGGAGAGAAAGAGGGCTCTGTGACACATTATCCAGCTTCCCAGGGAAGAGGAACCTGTGATCTGGATCTGGCTAAGCTGAGAGATCTAATAAAGTAGTGCAGTTTGTGAGCCTGTAACATTTAGTTTCGAGCATTGATGTGAATAGGGAGAGGGAAGGAGGGAGAAGATCTGCAGAAAAAAGCATTTGCTTAGGTGCATAAAAGAGAGGGAAAGAAAGCACCAGGAGGCAATGTGTCTACAACAGGTGGATAAGCATTTGAAACCCACCAGAAAGAAGTGCAAAGGCAAGGACCAGATGGACTTGATTATTGTTGCCATGAGGAAAAGGCAACATTTCTGAAACTTGGGAGCAGCCCCATTGTTTCTTTCCTACTCTTTAATTGAATGACGATCTGCATTTTTTGAGAAGACTTCAGTATGTCTAATTAAACTTTACAAAAAGCAAAATAGTTGAGGTGTTGTGAAATATTACTTTAACTAGGCAAAGATATGGTACATTTGTTTATGCTGTGGAATATTGCCTTAACTGTGTAAAAGTGTGTTACATTTGTTTATACTGCATTTGTTTAATTATGTAAAGATGTGTTACATTTGTTTCACCTTGCCTGCCTTAGGCGTGGGACTGGGCGAACAAAAAGTTGAATGACCATAGGTTGGCAGAAGAGGGATAGGTGGGACTGGCAGGAAAAAGGAGGAGAAATCTAGGCTTGGGAGAGGAATGGGGAGATACCCAAGACCAGAAGTCAAGCAGCCACCAGACAGACAGACAGAGACAGCAGGAAAGTAAGACATACAGAAAGAAAAGTTAAAGAGCCCGGAGGCAAAATTAAATGAAGAGAAACAGGTTAAGTTAAAAGAGCTAGGCAGAAATGAGCCTAAGCTAAGCTGAGCACTCAACTAATAAGTCTCCATGCCATGATTTGGGAGCTGGGTGGTGGCCCAAAAGAAAAAAACCTGGTACAATGATGAGGAAATGATAAGTGAAAAATATAGAAAAATGGAAGAGTTTATAGTATGCTCAATATATACATGGAAGTCCTAATTTGGTTCTGATCACACTAGAGGTAAATACAGAGGGACAAACGGAACCCATTGCGTGTCAGTAGGAGAACTATCACAGGGTAACTGAAAAGCACAATGAATTCTTGTCCCTTTTTCTAGTTTTTCTTAGGTCTGACTGTGGAATTGTAGGACATGATGCTTGATAAATGTTCACATTCAGAAATAATTCACACAAATTAATATCCACTACTTCATATACCTGTCTATTCTATGTTTTGGGGGTGAAAACATAAGAGCTATTCTCTTAGCATAATAAGTACACAATAAATCACTAACCACTGTCATTGCTTATTGGATCCCCCTAGAGAGGCCCTCGCTAACCCTTTGCCTGAGAACGCCCTTATCATTCAAGTGTGAAGGACAGTTTTGCCAGGGAAAGGAAGCTTTCAATCACAATGGCTTTCTTTTAGCACTTTGTAACATCTTGTGCTCTCTCAGACTACAGGTTTGCGCTGAAAAGTTTCGTGGCTGTATAGAAGCTTCCTTGCATGCTATTTTTTTTACATTTCTTTTTATTTTATTTATTTATTTTACTTATTATGTATACAATATTCTATCTGTGTGTATGCCCACAGGCCAGAAGAGGGCACCAGACCTCATTACAGATGGTTGTGAGCCACCATGTGGT
>JAQHUG010000002.1:879320-897465 GCA_028555095.1 Dicrostonyx torquatus | reverse complement strand
ATATATATATATTGATCATATATACTCTTATTGGCCCCTCCAAATTCCCTTGGATCCCCCTACACATGTCTCTGTCCTAACATATTCTCTCCCTTAATAACCCACTGAGTTCAATTAGTGCCACTCATGTGCACATGGGTGTGGAGCATTGCAACCTGCCAGTGACCATGTCCCCAAAGAATAATGACTCTCCTTCCCCCAGCAGCCACCAATTCTTAGTTTCTCAGCTAAGGTTCTGGCCTCATGAACATTTTCCTCATCCATATTGGAATTTTGATTGACAAAGAGCTATGTCCTGAGAACTCGCTAGGCTTCTTCAGAGCAATTATTTTTACTTTGTCAGGCATTTTATGAAGTCCCATCCATCTTAGTTAGGGTTTTGTTTTTTTATTTTAGTTTTTCAAGACAGGGTTTCTCTGTAGTTTTGGAGCTTAGTTAGGGTTTTATGGCTGTGAAGAGACATCATGACCACAGCAACTCTATAAAGGATAACATCTAAGTGGGGCTGACATATAGATTCATAAGATTTAGTCCAAGCATAGTGGTTGCAGGCAGACACGGTGCTGGAGAAGGAACTAAGAATTCTACATTTGAATTCCCAAGCAGCAGGAAGAGAATGAATCATACTAGACCTGGCTTGAGCTTCTGAGACATCAAACCTCACTCTAGTGACATGCTTCATCCAACAAGGCCACACCTCCTAATAGTGACACTCCCATTCAAACCACCACACCATCTTTTTTCGATGTGTTACTTTGGCAGGATCATGTTCCTCCAATGCTGTGTGGTCCTTCTAGACTTGATAGGTCTGTGCATATTTAAAGAAACCCTCCAAACCTTATGGGCTGACATAAGTCTTGGTAAGTCTATAGGAGACAGGTATATCAACTCAAGGTGCCTGGTCTATAACACTAACAACTACTTCACTTTTAAGGACTCCACATGGAGAACAAAAGCCAATGAAAGCAGCAAAGGACATCAGCTGGTAGTGGACATGAGGGCCAGCAATACATATGTGCTTGGTACTAGAGCCAACATGCAGTACTTAGGTGGCAGCATAGGTTGGGTCTGGACAATACATATGACCTCAGCTACCATGAGCATCTGCATTATAAATGGTGCAGAAGTACAGCAATAAGAGTTAATATATGCTGGGACTGGTAACATACTTATGTTCTAGAAACCAGCTATAGATGCCAACATGCCAGAAAGGCTGGGGTCAGTTAGTTGTTTTTTATACAGCCGGTCCTAACTCTCGATGACCCTGGGAGAACTGCCCCCCCCTTGCTCTCCACCATAACAGGAGAGCTGACTCTGATCCTCACCTGAGGAGGGCTCCCTGGTGGAGACCTAAGCTGACCAACTCAGCTACCACCCAGGTCCACCTCTAGGGCTTTGAGTTGGCCCACCCCAACATCTACCCCATTTATGACCTACTGGAGCCCATGAAGAGACTGGTCCCATGGTACGATAGCCACAGGATCTCCATGAGTCGGGGAAACAACAGCAGGGTATTCAAGAGAAGTTCCATTGAGGGTTCAGTGTTGATGGTGTGCGGGAAGCCAGAGGCCTTGAACCTGACCAACACCTCATTACAGTTGGGCAAAAGGGTCTATGGCGTGACACGCCACAGTTCCCAAGGCCACTAATACAAAAGAATGTGTGACAAAGAGGTAGGAAAGATGGAGGAGCAAAATGTTTTGGGTTTTTTGGGTTCTTTGGATTTTTTTCTGTTGGGGGTTGAGGCTACAAGGGTAGGGGAGAGGACTGGGAAATGAGTGGAATTGGGGTGCATGATGTTTCCAAAGAATCAATTTTAAAAATTATGTAAAGGGGAAAAAAGCACAAAAGGTCAAAATCTGTAGTTTTTAGAGTAAAGGCTACCAGTAAAGCATACCTCTAGGATCCACGATGGCAAATCCATGATGATCTCCATGGCGAGAGCTGTGTCACAACGGCTGTGGAGGTCCCCAGCCACAGAGCTTGAGATGACAACACCATCATGTCTGTCACATGCCAGACACTGAGAGTTTTGTTCTCTGATGTGGAGACATGGCCCCTATTAAACAAAAAAAAAAAAAAGGAAGAAGCCTGTCTTGCCTGGCATGGTGGCACAGGCCCTTAATTCCAACACTCGGAAGGCAGAAACAGGTGAATTTACAGAATCTGTAAATTCCAGACCAGCTTGATCTACAAAGGAAACTCCGGACTGAAAGCCCTAAGGGGAGATGTGTGAAGAGCAGGCTGATTTTTGTCAAAATCATTTAAACTCAGTATCATTGGGGGAAGGTAAACATTAATATTCTCTGTGCAGAAACTAACATATTGAAGACTTGCTATTTTCAGTCAGATGAAAATCATTAGGACATGAATTTGCCTTCATCAGAGCCAAATGTGCTTAATCAGTGTGTCAGAGAAATCTGAACACACTGCTGCAACTCTTTGAGAAATGGGATAAAACAAACCACGGGGAGCAGCGTGATTACGGCATAAAAACGACCCGTATTCTGTCTGTCTTAAAAACAGTCCTTCATTCTTCAGCTTCTGTGTCTTCTACAGCTCCTAACATGAGAACAGATGGGGGACAAAAGAGGACACCAATCAGAAAATGTGCCTGCCCTGATTGGCTAGGGGCAAGGTTCCCAGGAAAAGCTGAAACTGGTTCAACTACAAACAGCAAAAGATGCACCATAATGACATAGAAAGAGCTTCATGGAGATGGCAGAGGGCTTTCCACAGAATGGCTTCAACTGGCCACAAACAAACTAAAAAGGAGCTCTGTTGGGCCACACGAGCTCACTGTTCTTTGATATTTATAAGACAATGCTTTCTGTATTTTTGGCAATCTTCAATTTTCTTTTCTTGTGTTTATATCTTAACTTGAACCAAGTGATTCTCAACCACTGCAACCATCATAACTATCTTTGAGATTTTTAACAGTCATGTGTAATAAATTCACTTGCTGTCATTGCCATTATATCAAGATTTTGACAGATTTGGGAAGGCTGAGATTGCGAACAGGATACAAGTGCTATAATATAAACATGAAGACCTGAGCTCAAGCCTCAGATTCTATTTAATATGGACAGAATAACTCCTGAGAAATTGTCCTCTGCCTGTGTCTACAGAGGCATGCACATTCCCATATCCCACACACACAGAGTAATACTATTAATTTATTAATTTTGGCTTGTTTTCTCTGGAGGCCTCCTTGATTGGCATGTGGTTGCCTTCTCTGTGACCTCATAAGGTCCTCACTCTGCAACTGAATCCTGATATCTATAAGTGAGAATTCCCACTTTACACAGAAAGACCAGTCAAACTCAATTAGGGTCCAATCTAATGAGCTCATGTTTTGTTGTTGTTCATATTGGTTTATTTTTGAGATTGTATTTTAATTACATTTTTCCCTTTCTTTTCCTCCCTCCAAGCCCTCCCATATACCCCTCCCCACTCTCCTTCAAATTCTTGGCCTCTCTCTTCATCGATTGTTATTGTATGCATGTATTTATTTGTGTGTGTGCGTGTGTGTGTGTGTATTCCCAAATATAATCTGTTAAGTCCCTGCAACATTATGTCTATGTATGTTTTCAGGGCTGACCATTTGACACTGGACACCTATTTAGTGTGTTCTTCCCTGCAGACACCGACCACCTCTCCTGCTCCCAGCTTTACTCAGATGCCTGCACTTCTTTGTGTGAGGTTGAGTCTCTTAGACTTTTCTCCATCCATGTTTGTTTGTGTTCTTGTTCAGCCCACATTTGGAAGGTCATGTTGGTGAAACTTTACAGGTATAGCTTCTGATGTTTCTAGGAGACACAACCTCACAGTCAAGACCCTGATCCTCAGGCTTTTAAAATTGTTCCACCGTCTCTTGTTCAACATTCCCTGAGCCTCATGTGTGAGACAGTCTTGTAGAGGTATCCATTGGGACAGGCTCCACAAGTCTCCATTCTGGTGGGTTGTTGTTTTCTGTAGTGGTCTTTGTGGCAAAGAGAAATTTCCTTGATGAGGAGTGAAGACTACACTTATCTTTGGGTATAAGGACAAATATCTATAGGTTATTGTTAGGGATTATACTGATTTGGTCAGTTAGTGGGTGTAAATTCTCCTCCAACCATGATTTCATGAGTGTTAGGTCTCAAACCTGAGGTAGGGAGGGAGCAGCTGAGGTGCTTATTAACTTATCAACGCTGACACTGGCCACCAGGTTCTCCCAGTATCCCTCATTCCCTACATGTTTCAGGGTCCTACTGGCTGGCACCCTCCACCACTCTATCCCAAATTTCTCCAGTCCAGGGATTGGCTGAGCTGCTCTTCTCTATATAATACAGCTATTTTGGCCCTTCTGGCTCCTTGGCCTCCACTCCAGGTTCCTCTCACTTCCTCTCCCTTCTCCCCTCCTTGCTCTCCTTATATGGCTCAGTTCAGTTTGCTAGTCTTGTTCAGCCTGGACTCTTCCAAATGCCTCTGCCTCTGTCTATGCTACAATAACTCTTCTCCTCTACCACCATACCTAGGAGCAGTAAGGCCCTTCTTTTATTTCTTTCCTTTCTTTTTCCATTCAACTAGCACTGATGAGTTAGCTAGGTTTCCAGTAAGCAGATGTCCCTCTTGTTGAACAGTTAAATCCAATTAGAGAGCTGTTGGTTATCACCACCACCACACTAACTGCAGAGTTATTGTGCCATGCTGATTGTTGATGTGTTTCATAGGTGTCATAACTGGGTGAAACAATTGGTTGTCTCTCTACTTTGGAAGCTCTCAAGGCACCTTTTGTTACCATGAAAGCTAGTTCTTAGGGAGGGGCCTGTTTCTGAAACTCATGGTGCCTTCAGCAACAGGGACTTACCTTTCCCCTCTGAAGGGTAACAAAGAGCAACAGCAATAGGCTATATGTTTGGGGAAAGAGCCCTGGCCAACAACTCAAAAAAGGGTTTCTCATGCCTGGTAGTATTATTTTTGTTGTTGTCATTTTAACTTGGAGACAAAAGGTCTCTCTGTAGCCCTGGCTGTTCTGAAACTATGTAAACCAGGATGGCCTTGAACAATTTACAGAGAGCTCCCTGCCTCTGCCTCCTGAGTATTGGGATTAAAAACATGTGCCACCATGCCCAGCTTGGTACTGGGGTTTTTGTTAGGTGGTACTTGGCTCTTAAAAGGAGCAACATCACCTCAAAAGATGAAAAGTTTATTAATGTGTACATATAAATGAATGTATTAATATCTATTAGTACACACACTGAATTATGTAGAATAGTGTTTTTGTTTGTTTGATTTTTAGGTAAATAGTTAATAGTATGATTATTCCTTGCTGCTTTTTTAGCCATCCACATTGTTGACCTCATTTTAACTTCACCACTTCTTTGAAGTTCCTATTTCCAAATACAATTCACATTTGAACTTACTAGGGGTTATTCCTTCAGTACATAAATTGATAGTGGGTGGGTCAAAATTCAGCTCACAATGTCTATCAAAGCCTCATTCACGGACTTCAGTGGGTTTGAAAAACTTACCTTGGAATCTCTATGTTTAGAAATACCACAGGGAATGTAAAATGAGCAGAATTATACTCGATGAACATTACAGTCTCTGATAGAAGTATTTCTAGCAGAAATAGTCTAGAAATATTTGCTAAAGTCAGCAATTGATTTGTGCACCTGTGCAATTCCATTTGTTTTACAGTAGCTTACCACAAGTGTTTAGGAAATGGACATCTCTGTTTTCCATAGTCATTACTATACCCTTCCTGGATTTTCCCTTCTATTTAATCTCAATACTCAATTCACTACAAACACAACTATTTCACTACTGTGCTCTGTGGGACCATTACCCTCTCATCTCTTTAACTTTGATGAGGACTCACCTTGTTCCTGACCCCATATTTCTCCATGTTCGCTCCTACCTTGGTCTCAGTCTCTGTATCTATGTGCCATGCACCTCATCCTGTTGAGCTCATTAGCTGCTGTCTAACTCTCTGCCTCCGTAGCTTGTCCATTGTTCCAAGTCCCAGAGTAGGCATTTTCCCATCATTGAAATAAATCATTTCGCTTAGAAGGTAGGTTTTCTGTTAAGAAATGAGGAGTACGGTAAGTATGGTACTACACATGTGTAAATTCAGAAGCTAGGACAGGAGGATTGCCTGCTACAAGTGTGACTCCAGCCTGGGCTACATAGTGATTTCAAGGTAACATAACAAGGCATCCAAAAAAATCAAAATTAGGGAGTATTTTTCACCTTTGCTCACTCATTAAAAACAAATATGTGTGGCTATTTTCCAATAAAACTTTATGCACAAAGACACAGAGAAGGCAGGTTATAAGCTGAAGGTTGCAATTTGCAACTTTGATCTAAATATGAATTCAGAATTATTCTGTGAACCCCATAACCTTCAACAAGAGAGGGGATTTTAATCAGAGACGTTTCTCCTGTCACTTTGTGCTTGGAGCTCTGTCCTAGTCCAGCTAGGTTGCTTTAGCAAAATACTATAAATGCATTTATTGTTGTTCTGGAAGTTAGTATATTAGTTAGAGTTATTCAGAAAAGCAGGACTCACAGAATGATACATCCTAGGTACCCCAAAAATGGCTGTGTGCATCTTGGAGAGGCTGAAAACCTCAGTTTACATGGCTGGGTACCTCAGAAGTCCTAACCTGGTACTGGACACCTAAAAGATTCCTGGAGAGCTACTGGACTTTGTTCTATGTTCAAAGTTGAAGACACAAGGCTCTGATCAGCAGAGGATGGCAGCAGTACTAGCAACAAGAGTAGATACACTCACCAGCAGGGGGGAAGGGAGGCAGGCAGAAGCAGTAAAGCCATCTTGTGTCTTTGCTACCAGAAGGTGCTGCCCATGACAGAGAGGGTTCTTCCTGACATAGTTAACCCTTGGAGAAAATAACCTCACAGACCAATCCAGAGCTGTGTGCAGTAGGTTGGATAGGTAATGTCATGTGTTTGAATGGTTGGCCTATGGGAAGTTGGCACTATCAGGTGGCGTGGCCTTGTTGGAGAAAGTGTGTCACTGTGCAGGTGGGTTTTGAGGTTTTATATGCTCAAGCTATGCCCAGTGTGGGACATAGTTTCCTTCTGCTGCCCACAGATCCAGATTTTGAACTCTCAGCTCCTTCTCTAGCACTATGTCTGCCTGCTTCTTACCATGATGATAATGGACTAAACCTCTTAAACTATAAGCCCCAATTAAATGTTTTTTTATAAGAGTTGCTGTAATCATGGTGTCTTTCCACATCAATAAAACCTAAGATAATATGTCTCTTAACTGATTCCAGATTCCATCAAATTGTCAACTAAGATTAAGGTGCTTGAAGATCTGATAAAAACCCACTTTCTAGTTTACAGATGGCCTCACATGAATGGAGATAATAATCCTGGTCTCCTCAGTCCTTTATAAAGACACCAATTTTAATTCATGAAGGTTCCATCCTTATGACAGTCACCTCCCAAAGGCTCCAC
Organism: Dicrostonyx torquatus; assembly: GCA_028555095.1. Lineage (NCBI taxonomy): Eukaryota > Metazoa > Chordata > Mammalia > Rodentia > Cricetidae > Dicrostonyx > Dicrostonyx torquatus. Next base: position 889,992 of record JAQHUG010000002.1, on the reverse strand, counting down.
TTCTTAACCCCATTCCATTGGAGATTAGATTTCAACACCAGTTTTGAGGATAAATTTAGATCATATCAAACTCTAAATGTTTTTTCTTTGTTTATGAAAAAGGGAGTCTATAGCTTTAAAATTACATATTCAAATACTATTAATATAGAACACTCATAACAAATAAGAAAGTTATATCTGAAAAATTAAATGCTTTGTCCTCAATTGCAGAACTGGAGTCAAGGAATTGCTTTTAAGTCCTTGTACTAAGCTTTGACACTTAATGAAATGAGGACATGATAGCTACAAGGTATGGTTGAAGGGAAGGATTGCATTGTAAATATGAGAGTACAGCCAGAAGCATCTGGAAGGGTCCAAACTGGACTAGGTCATGAGAAGAGAGAGCGTAGGGACAGCAAGAGAGGTAGAGAAGAGAGAGGGCAAATAGACCAAGAGAGGAGAGAGTCAAAAAGGGTACATGGCCAAACTGGCAAAGTTATAAAGGAAAGAGAAGTTGGGGGAAGGGAAGCAAAAACTCTGCACTAGAGATGTTTAGGGAAGGGTAAGTTACACAAAGAGCTGAGAGGAGGTAGAATTCTGAGAGCTGAAAGACCAGGATGGGCTTGTCTATACTAGTAGGCACCACAGTCAGGCATTTGTTTTGGGTTTCTTTGGGACCTGACATATACACCACAGCCCAGTCAGTGTTACAGGGCTGAAGATGAGCATTATAAAGTAATCCCACACTAACTCAGAACTGAGTATAATATAGCACTCTTTATTCAGGGATAGACTCACAGATCACCTTTTGTGTTCTAATTTTCTGTAAACCTATTTTATAACCTAGATAATTGACAGAAACTATTCTTTACATTTTTTTCAGGAGCAATTTGTAATTCCCATCTAAGCAAAACTTTCTTTAGTTCTTCAAACATTCTTTCTAAAGTTCTGCATTTGAATCAGATAATAAAATGTCATCCATTTAATGGTAAATTATAGATTTAGAAAATTGTTTATGTATTATTTCCAATGACTGATTTACAAAGTATTGGCACAGAGTATGTCTATTGAGCATTCCTTGTGGGAGGATTGTTGACAGATGTTTTCTTTCCTGCCTAGTCCTGCAGCCATTCAGTCCTAAAGAAACACACAGAGGTGTATATTAATTTTAAACTGGTTAGCCTTGTAGCTCAGAATTCTTATTTACTAACACTTACATCTTAATTCATAATTTTTGTCTGTGTTAGCCACATAGCTTGGAACCTTTTATCAGCGAGGCATTCTCATCTTGCATCCTACCTGTGTCTGGGTTACAATTGCAGACTAAGCCTTTCCTCTTTCCAGAATTCTCCTGTTCTGGTTGCCCTGCCTATACTTTCTGCCTGGCTACTGGCCAATCGGTGTTTTATTAAACTAATGCCACTGACAAATCTTTACAAGGAATAAGACCATTGTCTCACAGCAGAGGATGGTCCATTGTTATTCCCTAGTAGGCTGAGAATTATTGTAAATAGGCACTGTGGAGGCAAATTTTTCTCTGTCCTTTTCTTGTAGAGGTATAGTAAAGAAACAATCTTTTAAATAATTAACTATAAGAAGCCATCCTTTAGGCAATAGGGAAGGCAAAGGAATTCCAGATTATAGAGAGCCCAAATGTTAGATTACCTTGTTGACAGCTCTTAGGTATGTCACCATTCTCTATTTTCCAGATTTCTTTTTAACAACTAATACAGGAGAATTCCAAGGGCTGGTTGATTCTTCAATATGGTGAGCATCTAGTTGCTCCTGTACCAGCTGTTCTAAAACCTGAAGTTTCTCTTCTGTTAAAGGCCATTGTTTAACCTATATTGGTTTCTCAGTTAATCATTTTAAAGGTGGGGCCATTGATTCCTCTAAATATTTGCCAGCTTTATGTTCTTGTACAGCCTGAATGTCTGGTGAGCTCTGAGTACAGTACCTAATAATATCCTTTCCAAAAATAAGAATTTCTGGGACTGCAAGAATGTAAATCTGGGCATTCCACTGCTGAAGCAGGTCACAACCCCATAAATTCACTGCAATATTAGCCACATATAACCTTAGTCTTACTCTGTGTCTTTCTGGCCCTATGTAGTCAACCCATCTTGTGCTTTGTTTCACTTGAGATAGGGTTTCAAGTCCTAGGAGTTGGAAATCTGCCTCTTGAAGAGGTCAAGTTGGATGCCAAGATTCTAAAGTAATGATAGTCACATCTGTACCTGTCCAGTAAACCCTCAATTACAATGTTATTTATATGCACTCTTAGCTTTGATCTTTGATCATTTATAGAAGGCTGCTTCCTATATCCTATTGGAATTTTTGATTCATCCTCCATATTTATTCAATCAGCCAGAACAATATGGTTTTTTTTTACAGCAGGCAATGGATTTTTTAATTTCCCTGGTGAGAGATGTCCTCCACAGTAACTGGGAAAGACTGGATCACGTTTGACTTGGGGGCCTGTCAGAGGCCCCCTAAGGAGTTTCCCATTGTTATCAAGTTGCCTTTTGTTGATCTACAGTCAATGGTCCAATGTCAGCCTTTGCTACATCTTCTACATAATCCAGAAGATTGAGACCTTCTATTTTTACCATTCTGAGGAGACATTATTTCTAGGAATTTCTTGCCTATAATCCCTTCTCAGGTCTCTATTCTACCACAATTAAAACATTTGGCACTTTGATGTCTCCTCATAACTTTGGAAACTGCTTCTCCTATCCAATATTTAGTATTATAATCAAATATCTTAATGTTCATTCTATTCAGGATCAATTCACCCATTGGTGCTGATCTTGCCTTTAATGGCCCAAGTATCTTTTTGCATTCTAATTTGGTATTTTCAAAAGCCAGAGATTCAACAAGTATTCATCTGGCTTCTGGATCTGTTACTCTTATTTGTACAGCCTTAGTTAATCTTTGCAAAAAGTCACTAAAGGGTTCTCTTTGACCCCGTTTTAACCCTAATATATAATTCAATTTATTTTCCTAGTTCCTGAATCCTGTCCCAGGCATTTAAGACTGCTGGGTGGCATAGGAATAAAATGTGTTCATTGTAAAAGCTTGATCCTGTGGGTCAGCATAAGTTCCCTCACTAAGAATTTGATCTTGGGAAGCCTCAAATCCTTTTGCTTTTCCCTGTTGTTCTAAAATTCTTGCCTCTTCTCACCAGTAGCATTTCCACAGTATTTGTAGTCCGTCTTCCAGGACCACTGAAATTAATTAAAGCCAATCATATAGGATAGCCTTATTGCTGGAAGCCTATGTCTTTACCATCTCCCTAACAAATGGTGAATAGAAGTCATAAGATACTACTGCTTGCTTAATTTCTTTTAGATAATTCATACCTACAGGCTTCCATCTATCTTTTTACTACTGTCTTTTTATAAAGCCTGAATGTCTTGGCCTATATATATTTCTAGTGATTTCATTGACACACCTAGCCTCTGGTCCTCATTCTGCACATGTGACTCTAAGGTATAAAGTATTTTTATTTAAAGATAACATCTCGAACTTAGCTTCCCTCCAAGCACCCCCTTCCTTCAGCAGGCTGGGTTGGAGGGGAGACACTGGTGGTGATCCTAGGCTGCAGGAGTTTCTTTGTGAGGAGCGGGCTTCCTCTTCCAAGCCTACCCTTTTGACTCGGCCTGCAAGCAGTCCTTATCCAGCGCCTGTTGATCCATCCAGACCGGTAAGTCGGTTCCAGCCCAGCCACCCAGGTGCCCAGGGAGGGCACTAGAGACACCCTCCAATCCCTGAAACTTTCTGTCCACGCAGAGGGCCCTCCACCCCTACTGGCCCTTTTCCTTATTCAACTTAGCTTCCCTCCAAGCACTCCCTTCCTTCAGTGAGCTGGGTTCGGGGGGGAGTAACTGGTGGTGAGTCCTAGGCTGCAGGGCTTTCTTTGAGCAGTGTGGGCTTCCTCTTCCAAGCCCGCCCTTTTGACTCGGTCTGCAAGCAGTCCTTATCCAGTACCTGCTGATCCATCTGGACTGCAAGTGGCCCTGAGCCAGTGCCTGCAGAGCCATCCAGTCTGCAAGTGGCCCCTATCAAGTACCAGTTGATCCATCTGGAGAGGAAAGAGATGGGCAGGCGCCAATCCAAGAATTCTTTCAATAACCTGAAAAGCAACATGGTAACACCAGCGTCGAGTGATTATGCAACAGGAAGACCTGAGCAACCTAATCCAGAAGAAGTAGAAGAAATTGACCTTAAACATTATATTATGAAAGCGATAGAGTCCATTAAAGAGGACGTAAAAAACTCCATTAAAGAAAGAGATGAGAAGATTAACAAAGAATTAGAAGAAATGAAAAATATCTCAAAGATACCCTAGAAAACCAAGGAAAATCAATCAAACAGGTAAAGGAAACAGTCCAAGACTTGAAAACTGAAATGGAGGCAATGAAGAAAACACAAACTGAGAGATGGTTGGATATGGACAAGCTTGATAAACAAATGGGAACTACAGAGACAAGTTTAGCCAATAGAATACAAGAGATGGAAGAAAGAATCTCAGATGCTGAAGATATGATAGAGAAAATAAACTCATTGATCAAAAAAACAACAAATCCCACAAATTCATAACACAAAACATCCAAGAAATCTGGAACACCATGAAAAAACCAAACCTAAGAATAATAGGGGTAGAAGAAGGAGAAGAATTCCAGCTCAAAGGCACAGGAAATATATTCAACAAAATTATAGAAGAAAACTTCCCCAACCTAAAGAAGGATATTCCTATGAAGGTTAAGGAAGCATACAGAACACCGAATAGGCAATAAGCAATACATAGCCACAAACCCAGCCTTACAGAAAGTACTAGAAGGTAAACCACAACTAAAGGAAGCAAACAACACCCATAATAATACAGACATCTAACAACCCGCCAGCAGGTCTCATGGTTGCAGCCACATGGTGGAGAGACATGGCCAGCAGGAGTGCAAACAGTCCCACCACTTTGGTACCATGCATTGGTGCCTGGTTAAATACTGACAAATATGGTTGCTTGACAAGAGCAATTAAATCAATTCCATACACAGAGAGAGTTCTTTGGTGGCCAGAAGACAAACTGGAAGCTGTGAATGTCACTTCATGGCTTGGAAAGTGGCAGGAGGCAGAAGGGAAAGGTAGGGGGGAGCATGCTAGCATGTGCAAGCTCGGGAAATTGCCAAGTCACTGCAGTAGCTCTGCTGTGGTGGGGTTTTGGCAAAGACTTCTTAGTAGGTGAAATCAAGACAGGCAGGCAGGGATGGGAGACCTTCTGGGCTATGGATCTTTTAAGCCTTTTGGACCTATCCCAGTAGACATGAAGTTGGGATTCACTCATGTGGGTGCCAGAAGAAGATGGACACTATAAAGTAATCCCACACTAGCTCAGAGTTGAGTATAATAAAGGGTTCTTTATTCAGGAGTAGACTTAAAGATCACAGTCCTCTGCATGAATGGGGAAGAGAAACAGAATCCAGCATGGAGAGAAATGAGAGAGAGAGAGAACACATGCTTTATGGCTGTATTTATAGTACAAGAGACCATGCCCAAGTAGGCTGATATCTTAAAGGCTGTTGGCTGAAGGAGTTTCCACAGCACAGGGCCACAGTGCTATCGCCAAGAGCAGGTACACAGAGATGTGCTCTGGAGGGATGAACAGGAAGAACTTGACATTTTAAATTCTATAGGAAGCAATATTCCCCACTAAAAATGACTTCATGTTTGGTTAATGCTATCAGCATCAGCAAACCCTTAATAATCTTTAGCAAGAAGCCCTGCATTTTCATTTTGCACTGAGCCCTGAAAATCATACAGCCGACCCTGCTCTTCACCATCGTAAGCTTATGCATTCTCTTTTTGGAGCAAGACCCACAAATATCCAGAGAGATGAGCTTCCCCAGATGGCTTAATTATTGTAAGAAAAGCTTGCAAGTCCGACTTCAGCTTCTAACTGTACTCAAATGTCGAGGGCTGCTGCTTTATTTATGAGCTAAAAAAACAACAGAGTGTGATGACCTAAGGCAAAATCTGCAGCCAGCCAAGCTGGCATTTGAAGTTCGGTCTTTTTCCTCTAGGAGTAGCTTCCAAACCTGATCTTTACCTGAGTCCTTTCTGATCCTGTTCCTACCCAGAAACACTGTTTGTCTTGCCTCTCTAATGCTGGGGTACAAGTGTGTTCTAGCATCCATGGCTTAGGTAGTCATTTTAAACCACACACACAAAAAAAGGCTTCAGTTCATCATTGCTCAATTTCTGCTCCATTTTCCTGCCATTAATTCTCCCCTGGCCAGCATATATTCCTTGTATAATAACTGTTTCAATGCCAGATTTATTACTACTTCTTGCTTTTCAAGATTACAGGGAAAAAACTCATTTGAATGAATGGAGTTTAATAGACATTTTTGTTTTCTACATCTGTTCCTAACAACTGAGCCCTGGAGTTTGGGATTTTTTGTTTTGTTTTGTTTTGTTGTTTTTTTGTTTTTTGGACATCCACCTTTAACACAAGGGTATAAATACGGAAGAGACTGGCTTTATCTCCCAGCACACAATTGGGCCTCATCTGTATGGGCAAGTCTTTCCAGGGTCACTCTGGGAAGATGCATGGCACAGTATAATCCACAGAATTGGAACAAGGGTGGAGGCTGTGGTACAGGACAATTCTGTATCCTGTCAATCATGTTTTAAATAAATGCTGATTGGCCAGGCAGGGAGTATAGGTGGGAAAACCAGACAGGAAGTAGAGGTGAGAACAGGAGATTTGGAAAGCAGGAAGCTTCCCTGGCACTCCTGCGCAGACCACCAAGGAGGCAACAATGTAAGCTGCCCAGCTGAGAAAAGGTACCGAGCCATGTGGCTAACAGATAAGAACAATGGGTTAATATAAGTTACAGAGCTAGTAAGAAGACTGAGATAATGGACCAATCAGTTTATAACCTAATGTAGACTCTCTGTGTGATTTTCTTTGGGGCTTGTCAGCTGCAGGGTACCAGGTGGGACAGAAACCCCAACAAGCAGGACCCTCATGTTACAGTTGGTAGAGCATGGGACTCTTAATCTCAGGGTCGTGGGTTCGTGCCCCACGTTGGGCGCCAGATAATGCCACAAGACAATCTTACACCAGTTTGATTAAAATGGGGTATTTTATTGGAGGGGATAAAACTTACAGATCAATGTTCCAAACCACATTCCTCTGGTCGCAAACAGGAAACCGAGTCTAGCAGTCAGCACAGAAGCCAGAAGCAAGAGAGTGCGGAGAACTGCTGCAGTTTTGTTTTAAAATAAAAACCATGCCCCAGTGGGCTGGTATCTTAAAAGGCATTGGCTGAAGGCAAGAGAGCGAAAGCTCCCGCAGCAAGGCTGGGCACGGGCAGAAAGGGTTGCTGGGCATGGTGAGCTGCCCTGGGATGTAGTAAGCATCACCCTTGTTTTTCTTCTATGTGCCTATTACCTACCATTCCTTAAAAACCAAAAGACTCTACAACTTTTAGTTGGCACTTACTCAGGGTGTACTCAAAGAGAAGTCTTTTTTTTTTTGTTTTAAAATGAATACCTAAGCCACGTATAGTCACAGGCACTTGTACCCCAGGATTGGGGAGGCCAAGATTAGTGAACTAAAAGTTTCAGACCACCCTGGCCTATATAATGAAACTGTCTCCAAAAATATAAAAAAAAATAAATAAAACAGCTGTCTAAACAGATAATTTTTTCTGAAAAAAAAATAACATCAAATTTCTCAGAACCATAAGGACTTCATAAATAAATTACATAAATTGCTTCAACTTAAAACAAGCCTCTCTTCAGACTCATGGGAAATATGAATAAACCTGATGACTGTTATGATAAATGGGTTCAAATGTCTTTCAAGAACAATAACAGAACAGGCTGATGGGGACTCAGAGGAAAAGGAAGACAAACTTGAGAAATAAGATTTGAGTGGCTTTAATGGAGGGATAATTAAATAAAAACTGAGTGAAGCAGAGCAGAAGTGCCAAACCAAGTAAGCAAAATGTAGGCAGGTGAAGTGCTGGGTATCGGTGTGGAAGGAAAGCCATGAACTGAAACAATGCAAACGGGGGTGTGCGTGCATGCGTGCGTGCGTGCGTGCGTGCGTGCGTGCGTGCGAGCACTCTCCTTACATCGCTGAGTCCTGGCAATCAAACTTGGGTCATCAGGCTTGATGGCAATTCCTTTACTCACTAAGCCACCTTACCACACCTAACGAAACTTACTCCAAGTATTGGAACTAGCGTGCGTGCGTGCGTGCGAGCACTCTCCTTACATCGCTGAGTCCTGGCAATCAAACTTGGGTCATCAGGCTTGATGGCAATTCCTTTACTCACTAAGCCACCTTACCACACCTAACGAAACTTACTCCAAGTATTGGAACTAAAGTTCAGGAATCTCAACCACCAGGAAAGTCAAAGGCACTAAACCTACAACACCAACAGAAAAGAAGCCCCTATCGTAGACACCACCTAATGGAGGCACCTGACACAGATGTGAGGGACATCTCACCCAGGCAGACATGACATGAAGCAGAGACGAATTGACTTTTCTCATACCTGTCCAAAGTCCTCACCCACAAAATAGTGGGGAAAAAAACTATTTTTAAGCCAGTAAATGTGGGGTACTTTATTGTATAGCACTGGAACGATGAAGTACATGTCATGAAATAAGCAGCAGAGGGAAAGCTAGGGGCAGAAGGAGGGATAAGAGGGAACATGACAACAAATAGAAATTACAGGGGAAACTGAGGCATATGTAAGCTATGAAGAAGATTTCAGCAATCTGAGCTCTGTGTTGGAGACTATCCATCCCTTCTACATTGCACATTTAGCCACCACACTAGAGGGAGAAAAAGCACTGGGCTAAAGAACGGTGCAAAGGCAGCAGCCTAAACAGATGTTTCTGTCCATGATTCATAAAATCTAAGGCACACACCTCCATTTTGATTCTATACCTCTATGTGAAGATTTTCCTTGTTTCCAGTTGAGCTATAATGTTGACACTGCCTTAAGAAACCCCAAATGATTTTCTAGATGAAGGTGTTCCTTTTCAAAGTAGACACTAGGACCAGCAAATGGCTCAATGGATAAAGCACTTGCCACCAAGCCCAGAGATGTGAGTTTGATCCCTAGGACCCCCACATGGTAGAAGAGGGTGAACTTCTGCACCCTGTTCTCTAACCTTGATATACTCGCTGCCCCTATTCCTCCTTGCACACAAAATGAATAGTGTTCATGTTTTAAAAAGTAGGACACTAGTATTACCAACAAATTAACAAATAAGAATAAACTACAGATTCATCTTAAACCTACATCTGGTGAAAAGCAGCACCACCTGTATATAATGCCCTTCCAAGCCCCACAGCAAAGGGCATCTGGGGGGTGGGGTGGACCTGGCCTTGCTGAAGAAGCCATAAACTCGTAGAACTGACTTAGATGATACCTAGCACTCTGAAGGCTTGATTTATAGCAGCAATCAAGTCTCAGTAGCAGCCAAGGGTGTAAGCAATGGGGAGTAACCTGGTCCTTGCTCTTGCCAGTGCCTCTACTCATCTGATAAATGAAGTTTAGAGTGCCATCCCTGTATTGTGTCTCTGATGCCCTCCCCCCATGCATCCTGTTCTAGACTTGAGAATGCTGCTTGATCATCTGAATTTGTATAATAATAATATATAATACTCCTACTCAATACTTATCTTTCCATTCATTGTTAGGTAATTATTTTAAGGCAGTGTCTCACTATGAAGCCTTGGCTGATATGGAATTCCCTATGTAGACCAGGGAGATGTCAAACACAGAGATCCGCCTGTGTTTGCCTCCTACATGCTGATATTAAAAGTACACACCACCACGTCCAGAAATGTTAGGTAATTTTGAAACATTCAGATTGTTGATTTAGAGTAGCCATGTTTGGTTTGTTTTTTTTTTTTTTGACAAAGCTGCCAAATAGTCTTACTCATAAAAATCAAGTAAACAGTGACAAGATCAATGACATGAACTATGTTTACAAAGTCTATGAACCGCCAAGGTGGCTCTGATAACACATTTGCAAGTCAGGCTCAGTTTTCTTAAGATAGTCACTAGAAAGTTGCATCAATAAATGTAAATGAGTCTAACTCATTTGCCTTGTTCACAAAGAAGGATAAAAATAAGACAATAGGCAAAAGAGGCTGGGCAGTTGCAAATAAAAGTAAAGCAGACTGAGAGTTTGAAAATTCACACAGGAGAACTCAGGCCCTGAACATCACAAGAAATGAAGACAGTTTACAGTGAATGGCCAGAATCCAAAGCAAAAACACAGCAGTCCAGAATATCTCAGTATAAAATATGCATACCACCCTCATAAAATTGGCGAAGTAGGATCAAGTAACAGACTAGTAATGCATCATGTCAGTCCAAAAGAAATCAACCAAATATACACATGTATATAAAAAGCCTATGAAATAGTTAATAAGGTACATATTCTATATCTCCAAAACTGTACCAACAGTAGAGAATCTCATCTTTCCAAACAAATAAATTCAAAGAAATTGGCATATCACAAAGAAAGCTTCAGGAAGTTGGATAAACTACAAAGAGTGCCAACAATAGTCTCTGACCACAGTATTGTCCACTTAGAAGCTAATAATTTAAGTAAAAAAATGTAGATGAAGAGATGATACAGCGTTAAGAGGTCACCC
>JAQHUG010000002.1:847360-859604 GCA_028555095.1 Dicrostonyx torquatus | reverse complement strand
AACTCTCTCTCTCACTCACACACTCACACCATCCTACCACTCCTGCCTGACCTTGTGGTTCTCTTCCATGACACCTCTTTACTTCCTTCTTCTAACTGTCAGGAATTTAGAAAGTAGCAGCCAGTTTTTCCTTGTAACACCTTACATCATATGAAACTAATGATGTCTGCTGCCAATTTTGTCTTACTGTCTCTATTCAAATGATATTGGGGGCATTCTTCCTAAAATTTGCTTCATGTCCCCCTTAAAACTCCAACACTCCCAGTGAGGGGAGACTGAGGCCAATATATAAAATACATAGATGGAAAAAACAAACAAACAAACAAAACTCCCAATCTCCAACATCCCTGTCTTCTTCCACGTTACCAACTGCCCTATCTACTCGTCTTCAAGCACTGTGTGTCTCTACCCTCAGTGTCTCAGCTGCTGAATGCTTCTTAGCATGCTCATTTTAGGACTAAGATGCTTCATCTGACATCATGGTGCTTAGTCTGCTGGAGGTACCAAAAATACAGACAAAATTCAACAAAATATGAGTGCTAAGACAAATGTGTAGACACAGACACAATGGATAATCTGTTATGTGCTAGGTATCTATCACCTGTGTTATTTAAATCCTCAACTCTATATTAAAATGCCCATTTTAAAGAACACATTAACCAAGCACGATGGCACATAATTATAATCCCAAAACTCGAGAGGCAGAGGCAGACAGATCTCTGTGAGTTCAAGACCAGACAAGTTTCAGGATGGCCAGGGCTACACAGAGAAACCCTGTCTAAAGAAAAATAAAATTAAAAAAAGAAAGAAAACAACAACAACAAAACAAAAGCCAACCCTCTTTTATTTAAAATCAAGAATCAACAAGTAACAGTCTGCCTTTGTTTTGTTTGTCTGTTAGAAAAGATTTCTCTTGGTAGCTCAGGCTTGTCCAGAACTCACTATGTTGCCCAGGCTGGCCTTGACCTCTTGTTCTTCCTAACAGTCATCCCTATTTGTTCATGTGCTGTCTGTGGTTATCTGGCTACACTTGCTAAGGAGGGCAAATTTTAGTTAAGTAGAAAGTTTCTGCATGACCTGGAAGACCTGAGATTCATTCTGGCCGTGTTAGAGTCTGCCAACCCTGTTCTATGTGAGTGAGTTCATTCCCTTCACTGAACTCACCCCAATCACAGCTTCTTACTTTATCCTTTCTCCAACCCAATTCTAGCCGTAAGAGCCAAATAAGCCTTCAAAATCACCATGTCTGTGTCACCTATAGGCTTCCCTGTGTCCACTCCCAGACTAAACCACACAGACTCTGAAGCCTTCAACCCCATCTCATTCACACCATCCCTCCAAGAGGACCAGTCCCCTGCATCTTTAAACAACACCCACTTACTATGCTTCCTACCATTACTATAACACAAAATTTCTATCAGTATCAAATGCCTAAGTGGAGTCCTACTTTTTCCCTGGAACAACAGCTCCAGCACGCAGACGCTGCTCATTCCTGCCTCCTGATAACTAGAGTCACCACCAGACATCCGCAGTCACACATTTACTGTCCACTGCATCCACAGGCCCTTACTTTACCACTCACGCATGAGCTCCTGAGCTAAAGGATGAGGTACTACCATTAGATACAGTACAGTGCTGGGATCAAAGAACAAAACAAACACACTTTCAGTTACTTACACGATCTCGGTCAATCTGATTTGCCAGGGAAGAAAGCCTAGGGTGCTGTCCACAGGACCAAACTTCAATATTAAATCAGGATCAGGGAAACCATGTGAACCTTGGGAATAAAGACATACATAAAATTAATACACACCGTTTACACACAAACATGTCAATTAAGTGGCTTCTTAGATTTCCTGTTCGGTTCTCTTATCTGAATGCTTAATAAACTTGAATTTAAAAAAAAAAGCTTTAATAAAAACAAACCTAAAAAAAAAAAAAAAAAGACATAAGACTACTCAGAGGGCAGAGGCAGGCAGATGTCCTAGAGTTTAAGTCCAGCCTGGTCTACAAATAATGAGACACTATCTCAAACAAAAAAAAAAAAAAAAAAGAAAGAAAGAAAAGAAAAGAAAAGAGCATCTATCTCCTGTCATTCCATGCACATATTTTATGGCTAAGGAACCTGAAAGGCCAATTCCTACCTACACAGTATAAATGTTTTCAGTGTTCCCTAGAACTCAAGCATCCTTAGAGACCTGGCAGGAGGGGATACAGATATGGATGTTTCAACTATGAAAATAAAGTTTGCAAATTACTCATATAAAGGAACAAAGGATAAGACATGGTAAAACTCAGTGTAAAGACAAGGCAAGATGACTTGAGCAATGGTATCAATTTAAAATGCAACTTTCAAATGCCACGCACAGATCCCTGGAGTCAGAATCTTAAGGCGTGTAAGCACAGCCAGTGTGCAAGTCCTTGGATGACTACTAAACCTAGATGGATATAGGGAGTCAGACTAAAATGCATGTAATGGATGCAGCTGGAAATCCTGCTGAACAAAATACATCACACTCAGAAGGACAACCCCCACCTTTCCTCTCGCCACTGAATTCCAGACCAGGCTACACAGTGAGATCCTGCCTCATTTAAAATGAAAACAATGATGGTGGTGGGTGGGGATGGGGATCAGTTTTCTTTAAGGTCCACTGGAAGTGTGACCATGCTCCAGTGAGTATCTGGTCAACACAAATTGGCTTTTTCTTCTTTTTTTGGGGGGGGGCAGGTCACAGGAGGAGACCAACCTGGGAGGACATCAGGGTGCATTATGAGAAATTCCCAAATAATAAATTAAAATATGATATTAGAAAAAAGAATGTTCAATATTAGGCAGGATATGAAAGTCTAAATATTATTTGATTGCTTTTAATATAAAATTTCTAAAAAATGCAAAATTTAGTTACAAAGCAAACCAGTGGTTGCCTTCTGGTTTAGAGGGCCAAGTGAAATCTGCACATAGCTGTAAAGGACTTTGGGAGTGATGGTGTTCACAGTGTTTGGTAACACCCTATCAGCTAATTAAGTTTAAGATCTACATCAGGAACTGTAGGAGCAAGAGGATCAGAGCATCTGCTGTGAGAGTGTCTCCTAGTAATGTGAGATGCTACACCCATATGGTCTCAACAATGTACCTGCCTCATGAGCCAAACAAGGTCAGCAACAAAAGACACGCTAAAGTGCACAGGGAAAAGCCCAGGAGGCCTCAGCCCTACATAAAGAACTACAGGCAACTAAGGAATGCTCGAAGAAGAAATAGTCTTCCCTAGGGAAGAGTGCACAACTGGTTACACAATACCAAATGGTCAGTCCTGAAAACATACATACAAGCAACATTACAGAGACTGAGCAGGTCATATGGGGAGGGCAGGGGTGTAACAACAATGCGGGGAGGAGCGTGTGTAACAACAATCGATGCAACCCCATGAATTTAAACGAGAATGTGGAGGATAATACGGAGGATTTGGACACAGGAAAGGGAAGGGAGAAATGGTAATCTCGAAAAATAAAAAAATAAAAGAGAGAACTTTCTGAAGCCTGTAAACATTTTCATTATACATTAGCAAACCCTGAAGCTCCTTGGCTAACCACTTCAATAACTTCCCAATGGGCTACCTTAAGGCCCTCTATATGCCACCCAGGCTACCATTTAGGACATATCCATAAATTCCTCTCTAATTGGGCTCCAAAATGTCCAAGAAATGGTCAATAACTCAGTAACTCTGATGAAACAGTCCTATGCAATAGTCTGCTACTCCCTGAGCCCAAACAGTTAACCAGTGACAGAAAATAAGAGGTGAGCAGTCAATAAAAGCAGTCAGCAAGTTCAGAATAAAGAGCTAAGTAAAATAACTGAGGTAGAAAATGCATGGTGAGTAAGCAAGTAAAATTACACTCTATGGTAACGAATGAAGAGCAAATGTCTTGATATCACAGTTACAGAAGCCATCAATGGACATTAATTTCTTAGAATTTAATTAATTAATGTCTTAGAAAGTTCCTAAGGACTCCAGAGAGAAAGAACAAACCAAAGACTTTCACCAGCAGTACGGGGTGAGGTGGAGTACATATACATGTATGTGTGTGCATATACATGAGATGCTGTGTTTTAGAAAAAAAATGACACATACAGTGGTTTATCCGTGCAGCAAACAGAACGAATACAAAAAGGAGGCATGCATAAAAGGCTGCATTTGGGGGTTTACCTCATAATAAAGTTCTTTAAGCTAAAGCCCAAACTAAAGAGGAAATAGAAGTGGAACAGGGACAAAAAAGTAGGACTAAAATCCTACTTCCAAGAATATTCATTAAAAAGAAAAATTCCTCAAAAACCCTTTCCTTGAACCAGCAAGATGGCTCGTAGGTAAAAGTGCTTGCTACCAATCCTGGTGAGATATCCACATTCACGTAGTGGAAGAGAAAAGCAATTCCAGAAAGCTAGCCTCTGACTGCTGCCCAAGTGCCCACACACATACTCAGATACCTATTTTTTTAAATCCCTTTCTTTTATTAAATCTTCATGTTAAGTGCAAGTTCCATATCTTGAAATCATTTTCACATGTGGGTCATTAAACGTCAGAACTGTAAGGGATACAGCAAAAAAAGTTTCCCCCTCCCTGCAAGACAGGGTCTCACTATTTAGCCCTGGTTAATTAGCCTGGACCATAAAAATCTGCCTGCCTCTGTCTCCTGAATGCTGGGATTAAAGGCATGAGCTACCAGGCCTGGCAAACCAGATTGTATTAGAATGAAAAGAACCGACACACTCTCTTTCATCTGTGTCTTTGGGAGACAAAATGGGAAACATTCCTACTTACTAAGTAAGCCGTCTAGCAGATCTACATCCAAATCTGTGGGTCTCCTCTGCTGCTGAGCTACTAACTGGCAAAAGTCCTGGGCAGCTCTCACAATATCCGCTTTTCCATCTTCTGGGGACAGCACCTTCACTGCTGAAGGGCAATTTAAAACTAGAGAAAAAAACAGATAAGGTAATTTTTAAAACACACCCTTCCATATTTATTTCAAAATCAGTTTTATGAAGTAAGCTCAGACCAAACTAAAGACAGACTTGTGATAACCAGGACCCACTCGAGCCCTTCGGTGTCAGTACCAAACACACCCTTGGCTCCTCTGACGCACCCCAGATCACAGCGGTGCCTGTCTGTACATACCAGCTTCTCTAACTCCTCAAAGCAGCTTTGGATAGTGAGTAACCTTCTACAAAAGACGCTAGCCACAATCTGTGCTATCTAAAAATGCCATCTACAATCACAGTCAATTTAGTAGTAACATTAAAGAAAACTGTGCTTCAGTGGAGTGTGTGTGCACTGTCCACACACCTATCTGGCTCTGGAAGCGACTTTAAAACTGTAAGACTCTAGATAACTGACAATAATACAAAAGTATTACATTAAACATTCTTTCATATTACCCTATAGAAAAACCAGTTTTGCATCAATTTATATATTCATTAAATTTACTATTATAAATGTATCTGTTCATAGGGCTATAAAATCTGCATGGTTAAATAAATTCTTTAACATTTTCTGAATATTATCTTCTAGCAATATAATTGATTATAATAAAAACAGAGCAAAATAAATGTGACAAAATTCACCTTGAAACACATACACACCTCCTGTGGTCATGTGCCCCATTGCCCACATGCACTTACCTTGATCGTCTTTGTCATTACTATTTGCAAACTCTGGTGAGTATTTGGAACAATCGAGGCCCAAAAGTTCCTGTTGCTGTTTTAATATTTCATCCATCAATCTGGAATTATTTCTCTTGAATATACCTTAAAAAGAAAATTATTAGCAAAGAGATCACAACCAGGTTAGGTGACATTTTCAATGACTACCAGATGTTTGCTGTGGATATAATATTAGACCCAAAACAGGAAGCATTTCAAATACAGCAGTAATGGCTAGTCTCAAACTAGAATCTAAAAGAAAAGCATGACACACAAGAACTGTGAATATGACACACTAGGACTTGGGAAGGAATTTTAAGAGGTCCCTTACTTGAAACCTTTATTTACTGACATCCTAAGAAACTGAAATCCAGTATCCTGGGGGCTGGTCTAGAAATGTCTTTACTCCTGATTGCCAATCTAACATCTTTTCTCTGCAGGTTTATTAGCTAAATTAAATGCTACTGCCTCAATTTGATTTGTTTTATAAGAGAAAGCAGTATAAATTATGCACAAAGTAAAGAATAAAATTAGAGCATAGCTGTTGAGAGGCCCTGCTGGTCAGAGGTTGCCGTCTACCACAGCCTGGCAGGGCAGTTTTTTCTAGGTTTGGCAACAAGGAGGACTCCCTCCTCCCCAGTGAGACTTCCTGCTCTCTACCTGCCCTTATCTGGAGAACATTCCTAGGCCCAGAGGACTGCCCTTATCTGAAAGCTGTCTAAAATCTGGATGCCTGATTTATCTCTAGCATGACCAATGGCACAGTTTCCTGCTAGAAGCCTTCCCCTACTGTACTAAGACTTGTACTAGGAGCTTTGCTATAGATCCCTGTTGCCACATACAGGAGCCTTATGACAGGAGTGTGCCATTTAATGCAAATTAGAGTTTATTCCCCAGCTTCCCAATCCTATGTATTTCCTATACTCTGGAATAAAGTCATCTCCCTGAGGGTTATCTCTGTCATACCCACAGTCATCCAAGCTTGGTTTCTAGCTTCTGCAGCCAATTATCCGGAGGAAGATGCAAAACCACACAAAACTCAAAAAATTTAAACCCAAGTACAAAAATATTTTTTTTGATCTTCCAACCATGCACAGCAGTTAAGGTTTACGACCACCACAGCCCTTAGAGAAAAAGAAAAAAAGAAACTATATGACACCCATCTAACAATCTAAGTTAAAAAGAAGAGGAGGAGGAGGGAAAGGAAGGATGTAGAAAGAGAAGGGAAAGGATCAACAAGCAAATACCAAGCTGGACTCATGCATATAACAACAGTAATGTGGTGATTTGAATGAAAACAGCCCCCATAGGCTCATAGGGAGTGGCATTATTTGAAAGTATTAGGACGCATGCCCTTGTTGCAGAAGGTGTGTTCTTGTTAGAGGCAGTGTGTCACTGGGGTGAGCTTTCAAGCCAAACCCAGTGGCTCACTCTCCTTCCTGCTGCCTGTCAATCTGGATAACTCTCAACTACCTCTCCAGCACCACATCTGCCTGCATGCCTCCATGCTTCTTCCCGCTAGGACGATAATGGACTAAACTTCTGAAACATAAACCAGTCCCAATTAAATGTTTTCCTTTATAAGAGTTGCTGTGGTTATGGTGTCTCTTCACAACTAAAACAAGCAGAAAAAAAGATATGTCTTCCAACAGAAGAAGGCTTATTAAAAATAGCAAGACTTGGGGGTCTCACAGATGTCTCAACAGGTGGGCAAAGGTGCTCGCTATGGGTTCAACCCCAAAAGTCCACATGGTGAAAAGAATCAATTCCCACAGTTGTCTTCCAACTTCTACACATATGCCCTGGCACACATTCACAGACCACCACCCCCAACACACATAAATAACAGGGTAAATAAAGTGAAACAATTTTTCAGTGCAAGACTTGAACTAAACTCAATCTAGGAAATTAAAAAGATACCTATAGAGAAGCCATTAGACAAGGGAAATGTTAGACAGAGTGGGGTCTGGAATGCATAGAATACACACAAAGACTGCTGATGCAAATGTTGTGAGGAAAGGACTGAGATGCGACTCTAAGTTTTATTTCATACTGCTGGCCACACAGATATTCGACAATGTACAAGCAATGTCTAGACAGGCAACAGGCTGCTACAAGGTCCCGCACAGAATCCAGTCTAAGGACTACTATAGCCAACCTGAGTACAGAGAGTATGACAGAGAGATGAATGAAGACCATCCCATGGCTTTTATACTGGGTAGCAGAAGACCACATTTTTTTAAACTAACTTATTTATTTGGGTGGGAATGGACACACAAGTCACAGCACACACATGTGAATGTCAGAGGACAACCTGAAGGAACTGGCTCTCTTCTTCGATCAAAAAGTGGGCAGGGCCTTAAGAGGTGGCTCAGCAGTTAAGAATACATATTGTTCTTGAAGCAGACCCAAGTTCAGTTTCCATATCAGGCAGTTCAACCACCTGTAACTCTAACCCCAGCTGAGCCTCTGTCTTCTGGACTCTATAGGCACCTGCATTCACACCTACACATTCCCTCGCGTGTGTGTGTGTGTGTGTGTGTGTGTGTGTGTGTGTGTGTGTGTGTGTGTGATTAAAAGTAAAATAAATCCTTGTTAAACATGCAAACTTGAACAATGATAGTTACAGATGCCATTAAGAACAAGTCAAAAGCCTCCCATGTATAATACAAAAACATCTTGCCACTTCAAAGACCAGATAAATATATAATATAGACATATAAATATCACAATAGTCTCATATCTATGAGGATAAAGTCCAGGTCAGTCCTCGTACCTCCGCAGATGGAGTGAATTCCTCAGCCCTCTTTCACTGCCCAGAGTTCTTGAGTCTAGTCATTCAGAAATTTTTAATTCCACTAGGGGGCAGAACAAGGGTAAAATGAATATGGCAAAGTTTAGGGTTCATATTTAAAGGTATGCCAAGAAGTCTAGTAAAATAATGAGAAATCTCTATAAAAATTAATGTCAAGGCAGCCATGTTGAACAAATATTTGAATCTGGAAATAAGAAGAAGGTGTTTTGTTCCGAACACGTCCAGTTCATTCCAACCACAACTTTTATCTCAAAGTTCTGTAATCAAGCAAATGCAAGCAGGGAGAAGACTTGACAGCCATGGTGCCTACCTTTAATCCCAGCACTCAGGAGGCAGAGGCAGGCAGATCTCTAAGTTCAAGGCCAGCCTGGTCTACAGAGCAAGTTCCAGGACAGCCAGGGCTACACAGAGAAATCGGGGGGGGGGGGCGGGAAAAAACACCTGGCTCTCAATCAGAACAAGTTGGGGGAGAGAACATAGCTCACACCTGTAATCCAACACTTAAGGAAGCTAAAAGAAGTGTGACCACTGTGGGTCTGAGGCCAGCTGAGGCTACATCCTAAACTCCAGGACAGCCTGGGCTATGACTTGAGGCTGAGGCCTCATCTCAAAGGGAGGAGGGGTGCTGTAAAAGTTGTATGCATTTAGGGCCAAGGAATGTAGAAAAAGGCAGAGTGAGAACTACAAGCAGAGAGGTAGGTGGGCAAGCATGCAGTTCTAGACCTAAAGGCAGCACGACCTGCCCAGCCACCCAGGCGTCACCTTCATTGCCCACGAAAAAGCCAAGAGCTCAGGCTACGATACAGCGATGGTCTGTTACACCCTTGTTCCTTTTGTCCACTGCCACAGTAGTTTCCAGTCACTGCAGCCTTCTTCATGACAAGCACCTTCCAGCAAGTTTTCCTGCCCCTTCCAGAATGTTTCACTAGGCTTTGGGTACATCTCCATCTAACCCCATTCCAACTTCAGTGTCTTCAACAGCTCCATGAAGTAAAAACCCCCTCAACACAAACACTGCTGTCTCTGCTTCAAGAGCAAATGGGTAGAAATAATGCATGTTTAGGAAATAAATCAACCTATTTCTTTGTGGCTCTATAATCAACAAAATTAATCAACCTTCTCAAACAGATGTAGTCACCCAATCCCTATCCTTTACATGACCTTCAAAGGCCTATGCCTGCACAATTCTCCCAATCCCTTACTGGGCAGCTAAAGTGTCATTTCCTTCCAGAGACCTTTCCCAGTGTCTCATTCATCCCCTAATTCAGAAGGATTTTGTTCAAATCCCTTAATAAACTTAATATTGCACTTTTTAAAGTAGCATTAACTTAACCAACCACCTCCATCACTGGATTCTTACCTATGAATTTCTAGCTCATTTATTTTTTTCTCCCAAGTCTCCCTCATATAACGGGAGTTCAGTGTTTACTTAAAAAATTGAATTATCAGTACACAAAGTGCCAACCAGCAACAAAACCTGAGGGGCATGAATGGAAACTCTCACAATACAAGTAGACACTTCCTGATTTCATGCAGAATTTACAAAGCAGAATGGTTGAGCCAGACTCACAGAGAGAGCCTTCCTCTAGGCTAAGCTGGGCAGAGAACAGCTGAAATATAGTTTCTGCCCAAGGCTTACACGAAACAGGCACAGCTGACTCTATAGCTGACCACACTCTATGGCGTTTATTTCATCCACAAAGTATGTGAGGATGACCAGTTTATGATTCTCTTTGGCAATCAAAATCTATACATGTCACATGATACAAGAAAGACAAGACATAAGGCTGGCTTTGACTGCCATAATTTTTCAAGTACTAGCACAGGGTATGTGGACGTTTGTTTTTTTCTCATTTATAATCTACCCTATTTGTCTTCTACAAGATAAACTGACTGATCCAAGAATGTTGGAATGAAAAAAGGGTGAGAATTCATATCCATCTGGATTTAACCAATTTAAAAACCCATCTGAAAACACACCTTTGAGAAAGCAGAATACTGTATTGCAATTTAGCCACGTATTTTAAACCAGACCCAGTGGTACATTAACTATAACCCCAACATTTAGAGGACTGTGGCACAAGAACTCAAGACCAAACTGAGCTACACAGTAAGACAACAACAACAAAAAGAAAGAAACTTTATCCTCCCCTTTAACGGTAAGGAACTAGATTCAGGGTGGTCAAACAACTGTCCTTAGGTGTTGAAAGATTTGCTCTGAAATCTAGGTTTAAATTACTATCCGTCAGTCTTTATTATTCTTGGTGTTATTTTTGCTTGATGGGGGGCGGGGGAAGTGCACCTGCCATGTTTATGCAGGTTGAAGGACAATTTTGTAGAGATGTTTTTCTGCTTTGAAATGGATTCTGGAGATGCAACTTGGGTTGTCAGGTGTGGCAGCCATCACATTTAGCTGCTGAGCTGTCTCGAAAGCCCACAGTATTAACTTTTGAAAAACTCAGAACTGTAGCATGTGGTGGTTTGAATGAGAATGTCCCACATAGGCTCATGTATTTGTACATATGGTCCTCAATTGGTGGCACTGTTTGGGGACGCTTCAGAGGTGTGGTCTTGCTGAAGGAAGTGTGTCACACAGTATTATCAGAGCAACAGAGACTTACTACTACAGCCACAGAAGGAACTAATACTTTTTTTTTCTATAATGTTTTAAAGGTTCACAGGGAAAACAAATAATTGTTGTGAGATGTTTGTTTACAGTGTGTGAAGATGCATTGTTGTGATTGGTTTAATAAAAAGCTGAATGGCCAACAGCTAGGCAGGAAAGAATAGGTGGAACTTCCAGGCAGAGGAACTCAGGATGAATCCAGGGCTGTGAGGGATGCAGCAGGACATGGAAGAAGCATACATACAGAATGGAAGAAAGGTAAAAAGCCATGTGGCAGAACATGGATGAACAGAACAGACTAATTTAAGTTACAAGAGCTAGTTGAGAACAAATCTAAGCTAAGGGCAAGCTTACATAATTAATATGTCTCCATGTCATTACTGGGGAGCTGGCCGTCACAAAGAAAGTCTAACGATAAGTATTCTTGTAGAATCACCTAGGAATCTAATGTAAGTTTTGTTATGACATAAGGAATTTGTTTTTGTTGCTCTATAACTATCTTACAAAGGCTTGATTTCCCAAAGTTATCATAAACAGAATGATTAGTTAAAGAGTCATCTTTGAAAACACACATACATGTACAAAAGCACACACAGCTCAAATTCCCATGAAATAAAATTTTATGCTAGGAACGCTGCACCTCAGGAAAAAGTAGGCGTGTATGTGTGTGGTATGTTTCTTGATAAACAGGACCTATGTGCTTTGGGAGCCAAATGTGTCTCTTTCATATTCTAGGAAATGTTTGTAACTGTGGTATAAAAACTAAGCGCAAAGTTTAGACAACACTAGAATGCTCCCTGGCCTTCCACCATGGCACACTGGAATGTTCCTACCCTTACCCTGGTGCATGTGTACACAGCACTCTGGAGTCTGTGGCAATGCAGTTCTTTCGTGCTGCTCTGTCACTAACACAAAATGTATCCTTCCTTGCTCCATTCTCATGAATATCTCAATTCTGGTATTTTACCAAAAATGTTTTGGCTGATTTTTGTTCAGGTCTCAAAATAGAGAAACTGGTATTTCTGGGACTGGATAATATAGTTCAGAGGTAGAGCCTAGCATGCTCTAAGGCCCTAGGTTTGAATCCCAGGACTACATATCAACCAAC
>JAQHUG010000002.1:828313-843604 GCA_028555095.1 Dicrostonyx torquatus | reverse complement strand
GCGGATCGCCGACCTGCGTACTTCAACAGAGGAGCTCTATTGGGTATTGTTATCTGTGTGTACTTTGGCTTTTTAATAAACTTGTGTGTCTCTTGCCGCATGACATATATAATCAAATGTATAAAATGACTATGAAATATATACTCAAATACTTAAAATACACATTTAACATATCTATTAGAATTTTCATAATTGTTCTTTCTGTAGGAACAGTCCTTTTAAAAAACATCTAGCAAAAAGGATTCACAGGACAAAGAAAGACAACACTAAAAAAAAAATCTCTCCTAGGTACCAAGCTCCTCCAAGCTGTGCAATTAAAGTAGTGTGTCCTTATATACAATGCCTTCAATTTAAATGCCTTTTATTATCAACTAGAGATCTAAGTAAATTACCTGTTGGTTACCTTCATTTAACCTCTGTAACACAACCATCACACTACTGGAGGAGAGTCTTTGGAGAAGAAAACATATACTTAATAATACAATCATTTTAAATGAAGAAAATATATATATATTAAAATTAAAAAAAATTTACGTGACTACTGAAGTCATAAACACAAATCCTTTAAGTTATTAAACTATTTTATTTTATTGGGGAGCCTCAGAACACCTCACACATGGCATTAACATACTGCAGCAAGGACATCATGCTAGGACATTAACATACTGTAGCAAGGAAACAAACACGACTGACGGCTTCGTGAACCGACTTTAAGCCCTCCAACACAAGCATGCCAGTTGAAGACACACAGACTTTCTCAGTTCCAGCTACACATTTTATTTAACTGTCTGTTTCATTAGCATGGGGATGAAGCACAGGGCTTTTCACACATGTGCTCACTCCTCCCCACCCCAGCAACATCTCAGCTAAAGCTGCATGTTCTGAAACCAAGAATGTCTTCATAGCTCTGCTCATCTGCTGAACAGTTAGTTCATGGAGAGCAAGGGCTCCACAGTTAAACTGCAGTGATTAGACAGGCATCCGATAGCTAGGGGTGGCCATTTGGATCAGTGAGATGGGAAAACTACCTGCCTTAAAATGCCCTTTGTGAAGTTTCTATCACCTGATGTCAGTGCCATGACACAACATAGTCAGTCCATAAAGTGACTACTGTCTGTTTTCTAAATGATGAAAATAACATAAGTTGTAACAACAAAACCTTTTAAATAAAATTTGGTTCAAAATCTAGACCTGGTTCCTTAGGCGATATGTCTCTTAGCTTTTTTATTCTGTTTCTTGAGTTGGAAATCCTTTCGAGTTATTGCATTTTTGTATAGCATGTACCGCACAGTAAGAATTCAACAGAGAGGATAACAAGATGACTCAGCAAGTACAGGCACTTGTCTTTGAGCCTGGAGGCCTGAGTTCAATCCTCCCAGACCTCACATGGAAGAAAAAGAGAACTAATTCCTGCAGGTTGTTCTCTGACCCCATGAAGGTGCTGTGACACACATAGCTCCACACCAAATAGCTAAATGTTTTTTTCATGAAGTTAACAAAAGATAATTGTTACTATTAAAATTTAATACATGGGGCAGAAGAGACAGATCAGTAGTTAAAAGCATGTACTGTTCTTGCAGAGGACCCAGGTTCACTTCCCAGCTCACAGTTGCCCATAGCTCCAGCTTCAGGGACCTAATGACCTCTCCTGGCCTCCGAGAACACATTCTCTTGAGGAACATACATGTGAATTAGAAATAATAAATATTTTTCAAAAGGCTTAATCCATAGATCTAGCACTATAGTTTAATAAAAAAGTATTCAGAACAAAATTATTCCTCACATCAAAAAATGAAGCAGAACAGAACCTTTCAGAGATAAAGCAAGAGAGGGATGAAATAACTCAAAGAGCCTACCCAAGGATGTGGGCTTGGCTGGATGCTCTAAGACTCAATGATAGAATTCTGGTAGAGTCCTTTGCAAGAAAAATGAGAATAGAACATATTGGGATGCTGAGGCAAAATGCAAAATTCTAGGAAAGAGCGAGGAGTAGGGATGGAGGTTCCCTTCCATGAGTTTCTACACATGGGAATAATACTCCAGGTATACTGGTCAGTATATCAAATACAACCATGTGTGTATTTGGACTTTCGATAATCTGGCACCTCTGTAATTCAACATAATGAGAACAATCATTATTAAGAGTTATTCCTCCTGCTAGTATCTATGTCATAGGCCAAAGTAGAACAGACTTAAGTTTACTTTCCTGAATTCCAGGTTTCACTCTTGGGAAACGAGCTGCAACTCAGTTCCTTATGCTGTGTATGGTAAACACAGCCCTCTCAGGAGTCAAAGAATGTGCACTGCCTGACCACAGCAGGCATTTAACACCAAGCCATACCCTGAAAGAAGCAAAAGGGAGTAGAGATGACATTCATGGAATGTCTGATGTACAACCGTGAAGTGCGGACACACACTAAGAAAACAGAAATATCTTTAGAGGTACCTATCGTTCTTAGGAGCTCCAGGAACAGAGTAAGACAGAGGCAAGACAGACTAACAGGAGGTGATGCAGCATGAGACACAAGTCTGAGGTAAGGGTAGACCCACAAGGATCAGAGATAGAATGAGCTGGACGGTGATGGTACATGCCTTTAGCGCCAGCACTAGGGAGAAAGAAGCAAGTGGACCTCTGTGGAGTCCAAGGCCAGCTTCGTTTACAGAGTGAGTTCCTGGACAGCTATGGCCAGAGTGAGACCCTGTATCAAACAACAAAAAAAGGAAAGAAGGGAGAAAGGGAGGGAAGGAAGGATAAGAGGAAGAAAGCATTTCTGGCATTCCAAAAAGAGATGATCACACAAAAAAAATAAAGATGGTGTAATAAAAGGTACAGAGACCCATGAGAAATAGGTTGAGAAGGCTGGGCGGCACTGGGCAGTCCTGTTAAGGTTAATTTGAGAAATCACTACCCCAAACTACTACACAGGACAATTTACAAATAAAAAGATAGAAGCAGAAAAAACAAAATATTTTTGCTGTCCGGTTGCTGGATCTCATCTAGAAAATACCTTGCTGATACCCCAAATTATCATTACATGCCAACAAGGTGAAAAAGGACGTGGGAGGGGAAGGGGGAATTTCAGGTCTCAGAACTACATCCACTAGGCTCCAGCTCCAACCCATGATTCATCTTGCATAGCCAAGCGCCAGAGTAGCTTTTGTTCTATGTCAAAGTTTCTAAGGTCAAACTCCATCGTGCAGGAGCACCATACAAGTAGCTTGATAGACAGGTGCCCGGCTGGCCATTAGTATGCTGAATCAGTATTTCCTATAAACATTCCAAGGACTCCTTCTCTAAACAACCATAAGCAAGATACCAATGAGGATGGTACCCATCCAGACAACATGCAGGACTGTGTACTTCAAGTGTACAGAAGAAAGCATAACAGCCCAAAGACTGTAACATCAAATATATTAAGAAACAGTTTTTAATATAGTCCCTATCATAATCATTTCGACAAAATAGCTAATTCTCCTTATGAGAACTGTGAGCTCAAAAATTCCTGACCAATCTTCTAAGGAAACCTCAATTTCCGATGAATGAATACAGAAGTTACCATAATCAAGAAAGTTCACATGTATTATAAAAAAGCATGAGGGCTAAACTGCGGAGCTCAGGGCTGTGTGCTCAACCTGCCAAAGGCCCAGAATCTGAACCCCAGAGCCACCAAAAATTAACATATATAAAACATCTTTGAAATGTGATTTTTGGGGTGAAGAGGTTATTTATGTGTGTGTGTGTGTGTGTTTAAGAGGTGAACCTATTAGGTCCAGTTTTAGGGAAGCTAATGCACAATCATCTGAATCTAGGTATTTGGGCAGCACAGGAAGAGCTCACTAAATAAAAAATAAAAATAAAAAAAGGCATAAACCTGTAATCCCAGTACTAAAGAAAACTGAGGTAAGAAAACCTTAAGTAACAAGCCAGCCTACCAAGACCGGCCTCTTTCTAAATAAGCAAGCAAGCAAGCAAAACCATCAATGCACAGGAGGAGACATTTCAAAGTACATAAATACAATGGGTATTTAGTCTAAGGATTAAAAACAATCTAAAACCCATCATAATTAGAATGAATGTTACGTGAATACAGATTTGAAGTTGAAGAGATACTGGATGGGGGAAATAAAATCAATAAGCTTGTCTCCAAGGTGGCTGCCCTCAGCTCTACCTTGAGGCATGAGCCATTTTCGCCACAGCTGAGAAGTAAAATCTATTTCCTTCACTCAAGACACATGTGTGACTGATTGTTTAAGCTAGGTCCTAAGTCATGCAGCTTTGGTCTGCCCCTGGAACACCTGACCTGGAGGCACTCTGATAATTCTGAGGCGTCTATTATATAAGGAAGCTCAGAGTAGCCATGTGGGAACCATATGAAGACAGATCTCCTCTCTCCTATTCCAGCCATTGCATACCAGGAATAAAATGGATGACCCATAATGGCAACTTTACCTTCATGCCAGTTATCTGACTGCAGTCTACATAAGTGACCCCAAGGAAAACTGCACAGCTGAACTGACTGAACACATAATTATTTTAAAACACTGAACTTTGGGATAGATTTCTACAAAACCACATATAAGCTTCTGAAGCAATCATCTTACTTAATTTTCCAACATTATGTTAAGGAAACTTATCTGTTCCCAAGGCTCCATTCAAGGCTCAAAATCTTACCAAAGAGGTGGCATTTCCAGTTCACATACAGAGACAGCACAGTGTTCAAACTCCAAATCTATCTACTTTTGCTAGTGCCAATGCAAATGTCATTTTCCCTTCCTAGAACCACAAGAGGTTAACAGCGCTGCCAGGGGATTTTTGCCTTTTTTGCTCCCTGAAGTCTTTCACACTCAGTTATCATTTGTGACTCATGCATCGGTCTGCATTAATGTATAGTACACATCTCCTTGAATGTTATACCATTTCTTACACTTACTTTTTCATTTGTGGACCTCTATAGCACAGCATGTATTCAGTGAATGTAACATTTATGTCTATGGTAATACACATAAATTTTCCTAAGTACTTGTAAGCTTGAAAAGAAGTATATTGGAGGAAACAGAATAAAGTTTAAATATCTTTGCCTATTCAAAAGTTTGGCTTTCTCCTTGGCCACCCAATCTAAAACTTTATCTCTTCCTCATCGTTGCCTTTCCGCTATCACCTTCTCTCCCCTACTTACTTTTCCTCGTTATGCTTCTAAAACTATGCATTTTCTAACACGCTAACATTAGATGCCAGACTTTCACTAAAATCTTAGGTTCTGTTCTCATTTACTCCTGCTTGCTCATGCCTGGAAAGGTATGGTATTTATATATACCCAACTATAGCTTGTTGAGTGAAAGAATCAGTCAAAAGCCAGGATAAGTAAATTGAAGATCTCTTATCCAAACTATGAAATTATCGCCTAAAAATGCTTTTAAGTAGCACACAGAATCCTTGAAGTCCTTAAATTTAACTGTTCAGTTCTCAGTCAAAACTTGTTCGAAGCTGACTTCTTTTCCTTCTGAGAGCATATGACAAAGGACTTGAGTCACGTTAGAAAGGCAGTAACAGGAATTGCAGGAACAAGGAAGTGTGATGGTAGTGTGATCTCTGCTTGGAAGCAGTTCAACAACTCCGCTTTGTCTTTTCCTTCCTACCGGATATAAGTCAATCCTCATTGCTTAATGTTTTTAATTTCCATTTTTTATTGCCGTATTATATCCCTGTATGACTGACTGCAATGGTTTAAGCAAGAATTGTGTCATCAAACAGTCTCCTGGCTTCTACTGGTCTCTTGAGTCTTTAGGAAGCTCTGTATTGTCAGCCTCTGAATACGTCAAGCTCTACCCTACTGGGCCAATCATCGGTTCAGATGACAGGCTCCTGTGGAACCCTACTCCTTGGTAGCTAGGAGAGAGTCACTGATTACTACTTGCCCTAACCAACCCTGCACTTAAATATTGGGCTGGTAAAGATTTAGAGGTAAAACCCAGGTTGCTCCGCTAGGGCAAGCAGGCAAGGTAGCACGAAAAGAAGTCATTTTTCCCCCCTGCACCGCAGCTCTAACTCATCCTTATCGCCACGGCTTTATCTTTTAAGGAAATACCATGCCTCGGGACTTGACTGAAATTCAAGTCTGACATTTGGAGTCTCCACTGCCCCACCCCCATTCTTCAATGCCCTACTCAAATTTCATCTCCTCTACATCAAGTCTCAAGTGCCTGTCTTCAGAATTTCTCTCCTTTCTAGTAGTAACTTACCCCCCCAAACGTCGCCCACCATCTAGGGTGTGTGCCTTTCTCCCCACCAGCCTGAGAGTACACAAGATGAAGGCACGATTCCGAGGAATATATTTGGCATAGTGCTTTAGGCTTGTTGCCGTGCAGTACATGCTGAATTTTGTACTTAAGTATGATGAAATTCATTGCCCCGATCAGAACTTACAGGAAGACAACCGCATCAAGTACCGTACGGGCCACTAAGGGTAAATGATCACACATGATCCCGAGCTTCGGAGATCGGGGTGCACTTTTCAAAGACCCAATTCAAATGCCACCTAACTCTCCAAAAGCTCATTTGGAAAACCTACGATAAGGCTCATCATGTATAAATCCTCCACCGCCCGGTCGCACTTGAGATGAACGCACTGAACCCCTTTGAAGAGACGCTTTGAAGAATGCACAGACTGGTTACAATTATTTCCCCGTTACTACTTTTGTGACCTTGGGCAACGCAGCTTATGTTTTGATGAACGTCAGCTCCCTCTTCTGTGAAACAAAGCCAAAACAGATACCTTAACGGAACGTAAGTATATCTTAAATGTAAAACACACACACACACACACACACACACACACACACACACACACCCCAAAAATCCAAAGACTCGGCCAACGTTTAATAAAACTGATCTCCCTTCCTCGAAAGCGCCGGCACTGTGATTTATTCCTGAACTCGCAGGGCCTGGCGGGCGGCGGCCTCGCAAGGCGACCTGGAGCAAACTAGCCAGAGGTGTGTAGTCCTCGGACTCGGAAGCGTCCTCGCCACCCCGCCTCCCACCGGTCCTCACCTTGGTGGTCGTAGACGCTAATGTAGGAGATCCCCACGGCCATACACCACACCACGAGGCTCGCGATGTCCGAGTAGCTGGGCTCCTGCTCCTCCTCGGTGATCACCAGGCCCATGTGCACCGGCAGCTTCTGCAGGGAGCGGCCGTCCGCGCGCCAGCGCAGCCGGGGGTGGGTGGCGGCCGGTCCGGGTCCCCCGTGAGGGTGCCGGTGATGACGCCGGTTCCTGCCGACGGCCGGGGGCTTGCGGAGCGTGAAGACGAGCGGCGCTAGGACCACGGCGGAGGCGGCGCGACAGCAGCGCCGCCAGATCCAGTTCCAAGTGCCGAAGCGAACGCGGAGCCAGGAGGTGAGCGTGCGGTGCAGGCAGAGCAGCGCGTGCAGCACCCGCCACACCAGCTCGTACAGCCCCGTCATACTCCCGTGGCGCTCGGGCACCGTCTCCTCCCTCCGGCCCACACCCGCGGCGCGACGGGGTTTTATCCTCCCCAGCGGCCGGCGTGGGCCATCGCTCCGCGGCCCCCCACCCCCCGCACCCGAGCCCCTCGCCACTGCCAACACCTCACCTAGCCCCCGCCGCCATCTTCCTCCGCCCTCGGCAGCCCCGCCCCCGTTAGTACATGGACAGTTCTGATTGGCTGCCGGGGCGACTGGGAGGCGAGGCTGGAGCCGCCACTAAGCGACGTGGAAGAGCGTGCGCTTGAGAATGAGGCGGGCTCCCTGACATTGGCGCCCCCTGGGGCTCGGGAGGGCAGCGCGCCAACGCCTAAGGCTATTCTCCCGTGTGGCGTCCACAGAGTACTGAGTGAATTGAGCTGATCCAGAGACCAGAGAATTTGGGCATCCGGTGTTGTGAATGACGGGGTGAATCCTCTCACGGCCATGACAGAAAGGATTCAATCTCAGTAGACGCCAGGCCTTTAATCCCAACACTCGGGAAACAGAGACTTGCAGATTTCTGAGTTCGAGGCCAGCCTGTCCTACAGAGTGAGTTCCAGAATAGCCAGGACTACACACAGAGAAACCCTGTCTCGAAA
Source organism: Dicrostonyx torquatus (assembly GCA_028555095.1). Taxonomy (NCBI): domain Eukaryota; kingdom Metazoa; phylum Chordata; class Mammalia; order Rodentia; family Cricetidae; genus Dicrostonyx; species Dicrostonyx torquatus. The sequence goes on along the minus strand of JAQHUG010000002.1, from coordinate 835,521 downwards.
AACAAAACAAAATAAAAGTGATCTAAGTGAGTTGGAAATTACAGAGAGAATTCACCCCGTCAGCAAGTGCAGATGTTGGAAATCAACCACGGTCCCCGAATAGAAGCTCCCAAAGTCTAGAGTCTTCTTGGAGAGGTCTCATCACAGTTCACTGTCCAATCCTCCCACCAGAATAAAACTTCCCAGAGTGGGAATGAGGACCTTCAGACCTAGAAGCAGAACGGCCATGGCATTGTTACGGTCAGAATCAGACCCTGTCATCCCTAACAAGTCATATATCCCTAACAAGTCATATGCCGCCCATCCTCAACAGACCAATGAAACAAATGACACTGAAAGCAGAAAAGGGAAATTGGTTCAATGTGGCGGGACTGAGAAAAGGATCAGAATACACACACATACACACGCGCGTACACACACGCACACACGTGCGCGCACTGCCCATCTTCAGGTTCCTTAGTGAAGTTTAAGTGCAGATAGAAAACAAGAGGTATGTTTAGCCAGGAAGTCCTGGTCAAGGTGGTGTGCCAGCCACCCACCCATCACTGTGTCAGCCACAAGGAAGAGACTTTTTTTCCCAGAGACAAGTCCTCTTCTGGCTCCAAGTTCTAGTCTTTTCCTTCCCTCAACATGAGACCCTTGTGGAAATTCCAATTTCTTGGGGTCCATTTTGTTTCAATAATCTAACAGCGAAGATCAGGCGATAGAAGTGTCTAGAATTTCTTCATCTCTTCCCAGAACGTTACAGAATACTTATGGCTGCCCACCTCCACATATGTAAAAGGCAGTCCACCACTTAGTGGCCCAGCCACTTCATTCATTCAAGCAATTCCGACTTCCAGTTATGAGTTAGGTTTCAGTGGATGGGAAAATGGCATGATGCCTTAGTCATGAGCTTAGTCACCTCAGTCATCTGATGTAAAGTGACCTCTAGCTCTGTTATTTTACAGCCTCAAATTCTAGCAAATCTCCACTTAAACTAATCCTCCAGGCCACTCTGAACTTCCCTGCAGCACTTCTGGACAATTGCTGCCTCTTTTGTTTGGCCTCTTCCTTCTGAATTTTTTTCCCAGAGTGGTGTTACCCAAATCCCAACCCATTTCTCAAGGCTTACTTTATATCGTGTGTTGATGTGGGAGTGTTCTCCTGTATTTTGTATTACTCTTATTGGTTGAATAAAGAGCTGCCTGGCTTATAGTTAGGTCAGCCCTTAGGTGGGCGGAGTAGACAGAACGGAAGTTCTGGGAGGAGAAGAAAGGAAGTGAGCCAGACGCCATGAGGCTCCCGTCGGAGATGGAAGTACCTTAGTTCCGTCCGGTAAGTCACCCACCTCGTGGTGACATACAGACTTTTATAATGGGTTAGTTTATGAGGTGAGGGCTAGCCGGGAAAAGGCTAGTGATAATAAGCCAGGCAGAGTTTAAATGAATACCGTCCTCACGTGGTTATTTCGGGTGCAAGCAACCAGTAGCTGAGCAGGTCAGCGGCTGGGGGCTTGGGAGCCAGGCGGCTGGGGAACACAACATGCACCACTCCCCATAATTACAACAGTTTGTAACTATAACATACGTGGGTATTACGTTTTCATACAAATATATAAATATATTTTTGAATCTGTGTAATACAACTAGTTTTTGTTCTCTCCAGCCCCCTTTTCCCACTGGGAAATGTCTACATGCCTTAATTTATTTTCTAGCCATTGGCACCTTTTCCAGTCAGCCTCATTTCTGTTTGTAAGATGGGCGGTGGTGGCGCACGCCTTTAATCCCAGCACTCGGGAGGCAGAGGCAGGCAGATCTTTGTGAGTTCGAGGCCAGCCTGGTCTACAAGAGCTAGTTCCAGGACAGGCTCTAAAGCAACAGAGAAACCCTGTCGAAAAAAAAAAAAAAAAAAAAAAAAAGACTCGCTTTGCTTTAGTTCACAACTTGAATCAAGTTTCTCTCTTGCAAGTGTTTCTGCCTTTGGCAGCTCAGCCTGAGGAAGTGCCAGCTAGGGCTGAGGGGCACCCTGCACACTCCTCTCCCTTCCGGTCTGCTAGGCACAGCTCTTCTGATAGTAATGGGAGGGGAAAGACAGTGACCAGAACGATGCAGTCTTCCCCACCGGCTGCCACTTAATGTTCTGCAGCCCAGATGAACTCCGAAGGAAGTCTTTAGACACCCATTGCTACCTGGCTAACTGTTCTGGAGGCGCCAAGCCCCACTCTCAACCAACATTCTACCATGTTTCTCTGGTGTGCTCAGTATTTTGTCCCCAATCTTGCTGCTCTGGCAAGACCATAGCCATCGATCCCAAGTCTTGTTGGCCAGTTCTCAGATCTGCAGCAGCATTCCTAACGGCTTTCCTCCTAGAATAGCATGAGCAGGTAAGCAATCCCTCTGTATTAAGGATGTTCAGCTTTCTAAGGGATGGGAAAGTAGAGGACCACTTTTCTGTGTCTGTGCGTCTCAGTAGACACAGATGGAGTGTCTTACACGGGACAGTTCTCTTTGTCACTTTGAACTGATATATTTCTTCCTCTTCCCTGGGGGTCCTGGGAATACCTGTAGGAGTGTTTAGAATGGAACACTGTAACATTTAGGATGGAACACTGTAACACCGAGGTACTGCCCTCAATAACCCGGTCTTTGTTCTAACACCCACCTAGAAATGATGCTCTTTAGCACTATAGCTTAGCAAATTGTCCAGATTATAAAGCGCAGCACAGACCCCTTTCTGGAGTGCCTCACCTGCAGTGGAAATGGGGCATTTGAAGATGAGGTACCATGCTCCCAGGACAGCTTTTGGGGATAGACTTCTGTTGTCCCCTCCTGCCTACCTAAATTGAAAGCACCTTGTGTAACTAGGTGTGTGGGAACATGTTTGCCTCACTAGACTGAGACAATAGAAAAGGTACATCAAAGGTACCACGGTCTGGCATGGCCAACACGCCACGAATCTATATCTGGCAGTGGTTCCCAGCCCCCTGCTCGTCTCTCTACTCAGAGAACGCCTTCCACTTTCAGCTGCTATTCTGAAATAACAGAAAAGCCACAGTGGGGGCCTCCTGCTGTGTTTTCGTATTTCGTTGTTTGCCCCCAAAGGAAGTACTATAATCTCTTAAGGAAACTGGGATTTCAGAGCATAAAATCTTTATTAAACATATTTAACCTAAGACAGCCTAAATCTGGCCAGGAGCAAAAGTAATAATAATCATGTATAGTAATGTGACCTGAGATAGGCACAAAGTCCCAAATATTTTCTTCACTTTTCAGTTATAAAATGTATTATTCGAATTCTCACAGTGAACAAATGATCTGTGTAGGCAGGTGAAGCCATTTTGTTTTAACAAAAAATAACAGTTGATAGTTAATCAGAAACAGTGGGAAAAGGGGCTGGCGAGATGATTCTGTAGTTAAGAAAACTGGCTGCTTTTCCAGAGGAGGAACCTCCAGGTTCTATTCCCAGTGCCCACAGGGCAGCTCATCGCCTTCTGTAACTCCAGTTCCAGGGGATCTGACGCCATCTTCTGGCCCCTGTGGGCACTGCATTAGCGCAGTCTGCCCCACACATGCAGGCAAAACTTACCTATACACATAAAAATGATAATAACTAAAATGTTTTAAAATAGTTCGCTAAAGAATAATGACTAAGGAGCCAGGTTCTGGTTCAGCAGATCCGCTTCTGCCCTCTTAGCCCTTCCTCTCCTTCCTGCGACCTCATCCAAGCGGAACTAGCTCTGTGAAGGTTCCTAATGAAGTTCATGGTTCCCAGTTAACCGTGTTCCTGCGCTCTGATTGACCTAAGAACTAAAGCAGCGGTGTGCTAGGATTGCTTCCTGTGTCTGGTTTGTGGTGAGTGCTCGCGAATGTAATCTGCTGCAGAGAAATCAATGAGATAAAATTCCAATCCATGTATTATCTATTCCAGGGAACCGTAACCACATGGCTGAATTCCTACAAATAGCCTTTAACTTGTATTTTCCCCTCCACTACATGGTAAAACATAAAGCGGCATAAGTAGTAAAAGGGAGACAGTGTGGTCTTCCGTTGGCTATGTCCGACCACGGAGGCTCAACGAAGTGCTGAGGTGTCAGCTTCCGTGGAGCACGTGCGCCCCGGCTTTGGATGACCCAAGGCTGTAAGGCATAAACCTCGGCCTGATGGGGCTCACGCTTAAGCTGAGGTAGTGTGCTTGGGTGGCTGTCTACTGTTCCTTTAGCAGCTTTGCCAGCTCCCGGAGCCCAACAACACTGAGCAGGTGATGAGTAGCTTCGTGTTCTCAGTCTCTGCGGTGCTGATGTCCTAGCCGCAGAATCCGCAGCCCGTGGTGCCCCATGCGATGTCACCTAGTGGAGTTGGATCCTGGCCTCCTGCCCACCTTCTCTCTGGCCTAGCCTTTGGCTGCCTCTACCCTGCCCTTAGTTGTCCTAAACTTGCCCGAGTGTGGTCTCTGAAACCCCAGCTGAATGGAGGGAACTTGGCCCTTTCTTTGAGGCCCTGCTTCTGCTTTGGCAGAGGGGTGAACCCACAGACTTGCCTTTCGCCTTCCCTCCCTTGACCACTCTTATGGAAGACACTGTTCATATTTCCGAGTATTCACTTGTTTGCTTGTGGAAACCATTGTAAAATTTTCCATTCTGAGAAAAAAATAAAATAAATAAAGAGACATGGTCCATCTTCTGGGTCTTGAAGAGTAAAAAAACCAAATAAATAACTAGAATGAAGATTGTTTAAAACACAGTATGTCGAATGTGCAATTGCCCAAAGGGAGACTGGAAAACTTAATTAAGTTGGGAAACCTAATGTTGGGAAACTTAATATTTGTAATGACATCCTTGATAACAAAAGCTTAAAAATTTCAAAAGAAAGAAAATTAAAATGAGAAAAATACATGGAAGCAGCATACTGAAGTTGTCAATTTCTTTTTCTGGAAAAGAAAAATAAGATACACAGTCCAGGCAGCACCCGTGTAACCACTGCCTCTTCCAGCTTCAATATCTTCACAAGAGGAAGGCGTTCATAGCAGCTGGAGACTGTATTGACACACCACCGTCTCCCACACTACAGTTTACGTAAGGGTTCACTCTTGCTGGTACACACTCTACAACATTTCCACCATTGCGTTATAATACCTACAACCATTGCCCTGAACGTTTTTTATACTCAGCTCACTCATCCCCCCTCCAGCTAACTCCTGGCAATCACTAGACCCTCTTACTGTTTCCACAGTTGTCCCCTTTCCAGAACATTTCGCAGTTGAAGTTACACAGGAAATAGGCTACAACGCTGCCACCTTTTACTTCGTGTGGTTTAAGGTTACTCTTGTGTTTTCATGATTCCGTAAGTCATTTCTTTATAGTGTTAAAATGTTCCACTGAGTGAGCTTATCTGTCCACCTGCTGAAGGGCATCTTGATGACTTCTGAGTTATGGTACTTTAGATAAAGATGTTGTTCAAACCTACTTAGGTAAATACTAAAAGAATTTGATCCTAGCTCAGCTAAGTTAGTGGATCACATGGTCAGGGTAGGATTTTTTTTTTTTGAAGAAAATGTCAATACCCATAAAATAATTGGGTTAGATTTTTATTTGGAGTCAAACCATTGATTTAAAGACGAAGTTGACAAAAATCCCAGATCTCGACAATAAGTCTTTCTCTACAAGATCATCAGCCATCTACTACTTCAGTGAGTTGCTCTCAGATTTCTTTAAGTGTACGTTGTTTTGCTCATGAGTATTACACTTTTTATTTTACTCATTACTTATTCTTTTTATTCACTGGAGGAGAAAGAGCACTGGAGATTGAACCCAAAGCCTTGCAAATGCTAGGCAAGTGCTCGACCACTGAGCCGCAACCACTACCATCGCCTTCAAGTTCCTTCATCCATTTTTCCGAGCTCTTCAAACATTAAACGTATTTTGTCAGGCTTATACATAAACATTGCATTGGAGTTCTAAGATAAACAGCATTGTGTTCTGAACCTCAGATTCCACTTGGCTACTGCTAGTCCACAAAGGAGTGACCGGTGTTCTCTGTTAAGCTGGCATCCCACAACCTTGCTACGGTAGCAAGGTTAGTCTAGTAGCATCTCTCGTGGATCCCCCCATCCCTATAAAGAAACAAATCAGTTGGTATATCCCTTTCCAGACTTAAGAGAACATTTCACTCCTGGCAACATTCTTTTTGATAAAAGCATTTTCTTGCCAACTTCTGGCATTTTTTTTCAATTTATACAACTTTTGAACTATTTTTGCCTTCCCATTATACTTGGCGAGTCCCTAAAAGTATGTAGGGAAGGAATAAACACTGCAGTTTGGGTCAATCTTCAACCACTTTCCAAGGCCATCTAGTCTTGATTTACATATTTAAATTAGTTTGTTGGCCCCTTAGATCCCTGACTTAAACTTTATAAACCCATATGTAACTTATTAAATGTTGCCTGTATTTAATATTGTAAATGATCGAGTTTTATTACCTTGACATTCTCATTTTTTATTGAAGTCTTACTGTATATGTCAGCAACTAAGGGGAACAAACTGGAAAAGCATGGGGAGCAAACCAGAAAAGCAGGTCAGTTAAACCAGCAACTACCACTCTCCTTCATATTTAGCATTATTCACTTTTAACTTTTGAAACAGGACCTCATTGTTCCCTAGGCTCACCTTGAACTTGCTAGTGCCTGAGGGTGACCTTGAACTTCTGATCCTTCTGTCTCCTCCTCTAGAGTGCTAGGATTAAAGCCAGGCACCACTATGCTTGGAATATACAGTGCCGGGGATCAAATCTCTGACTCCATGAATGCTAGCAAATGAGCTACATCCTCAGTCATGCACCTTATTTTTTTCATGGTGAAGCAAAATTTTAAATACTTTTTCAACAATGTTAATTTTTCCCTTATTTTCATGTGGGAGACTTACTGCTCCCTGGATCAGTTTCACCTACCCTGTTGCACTTGGCTTCTCCTGCTGCTCTGATCTGTCAAATACTAACTCTGCAAGGAGTTATTGCTCCATTGTTCCTGTGTTCTGAACATTCTGACTTTTCTGCATGTTGCAGTTAGGGACTTTCTGCCTGACCATTAGACCATGGTTAGGTTGCCAATAAGTTGCCTAGTTACCCACATGCACAAGGAGAACTTCCTCCTTTTCCTTACCCTATATTTACCTGGATTATTCCCTTGAATAAACAAGACTTGATCAGAATCCTGTCTTGTCTCCATCTCTCGTG
>JAQHUG010000002.1:769167-817670 GCA_028555095.1 Dicrostonyx torquatus | reverse complement strand
AAAGAGAGGGGAAAGGATGGGGAGAGGAAAGTAGAGGAGGGGCCAGAAGGAGAGAAGACAAAGAAGAAAGCTGAAACAGAAGGTAAGGCCAAGGCTGATGGACTTATCCACTCATACAGACACAGACAGATATGCAGAGCCCTTGGGTCATAGCACCCTGAAGAATATGAGGAAACCCCATATTCTTCCTATAGCAAGGAATTATATTATAGATTTAAATTTTTCCCACATAAGTACTACTCTGCTGTTTTTAAACTAAAAGTATCTTACCAAATATTCCCTATACATGTTTCCTGGTGTCCTTGCTAGTGGCTACCCATGCCTAGTCAGCCAATTATGCATACCATATACTTAGAAATCAAGACATACTTTCTACAGTGTGTTCCTATTGTGTTTGTCTGTGTCGATAGCACCTGTGTATATTGTTCCAATAGCAAAAACTAACTCCCTAGGGATTTGGTTTGCATGCTGGGGATTCTCAACCACTGTTGGAAACTTCTGACCATAACATAATTCCTAGTTTTTTGGTTTTTTTTTTCCTTTTTTTTTTTTTTGGTTTTTCGAGACAGGGTTTCTCTGCAGCTTTGAAGCTAGTCCTGGAACTAGCTCTTGTAGACCACGCTGGTCTCGAACTCACAGAGATCCGCCTGCCTCTGCCTCCCAAATGCTGGGATTAAAGGTGTGTGCCACCACCGCCCGGCTGGGTTTTTTTTTCCTAACTGATGACTCTGCTCGGCAGCTGGTGTGTCATAGTGCCTGCAGAATGCTTCCGGAACCTACAGCAAATGACAGTATTCACTCACCTCAGAGGTATGGACAATAGCAGATTCTGCTCCAGGGCCAGGTTGGACAGCTGAGAACACCTCTGAAGGGCTCCCGCCTCAAACAAGCTGACGACATTGTTGTCGAGAAACAGATGTTTCAGGTCTCGGAGGTCCTGGAATTCTGGTGCCGTCACTTTCTGAATAAAGTTACTGCTACAGTCAAGCTTCTGTAACCTTGCTGGTAGCCTGGGAGGCAATGTTTGAAGCCGGTTTTGGGAGACCTCAAGAGTAGTTAAATTGGTAAGCACCTGTGCCCCATCAATAGAAGACAGGAAGTTCTCTGACAGGTAAAGATGGGACAGATTCTCCAAGTGTCTCACATCTCGAAACCTAACGACTTTGAGCTGGTTTCTCTCCATCTTTAAAGATAGCAAGGATCTGGGTAGATTTATAGGAATTTTCGTCAGAAAGTTACCACTGAAACTGAGGAACTGCAAATTCTGCAAAGAAGCAAAGACATTCCCTGGTATAAGATGGAGTTTGTTGTCCTCCATGCTCATGTACTTCAGATGTGGAAGGTTCAGTGGTCCAGCCATAGACTCTATATTGTTTCCATCCACCACCAAACTTTGCAAACTGATGAGTGAGGGGAGCATGCTGGGAGACAGGGCAGAGATCAAGTTGTTTTTAAGTTCAAGGACTTTTAATTTCTTCAGTCCTTCAAAATCTGATCTATGTAGAGCACATATTGAATTATCGTTTAATTTTAACACTTCGAGGTTGGTTGGGAGAGCACTGGGGACTCGTCTCAATTTATTTTTCCAAAGTTCCAGGGTCCTTAAAGTACTCAGAGTTTTGAAGGTGTCATTTTCTACAGACTCTGTTCCACTGGCCAGCAGAATAAAATCTTCCAGGGCCAACAGTCCCGTGAAGTTAGATAGCTACAAAATAGCAACAACAGCAGCAGCAGTAATAGTGATGATGATGACAGAGAGAAAGGGAGTGGACAAGAAAATAGAGAAATTAAGATTCTGCAGAAAAAAGTACACATTATCATTGCAATACTAGTTGATATTTCAGACTTCCCTTTTCACTTTTTCTTTAAATTATCTCTTAGAATAATAATTTAAAATTAAGTCTAAATAAATTTTTAATTTCATACACATTTATAATATAATCAGATCAGTACCATCCCTAACCCCCCCTCCACAACTCTTCTTGAATTCCCCTCCACATCTGCCTCCCAACTTAGGTCTTGAGAAACCTGACTAATACAGCTCCCGTCAGTGTAAGACATTAAAAGCACTCTTTTACACACTATATGCTATTAGTCAACTCTTGCTACATTTTTTTTTCTGATCCAGGAAATTCTTTTCTAGGCAGCAGTACTTAAAAATTGCACAATGCTTCATGCCCTAGAGTGTTCTTTTGTTGCATTACAACAGCCAGAAGTTCAATAATCTACAAGGCTTGATGAACTGTAAAAAGCTTCTTATCCTAAAAACTAAGATTACAAGAGGAAAAACATGAGAAGCAAAAGCTCAAATAACACAGATTCCTCTGTCACTGGGCCATTACTCAAAACGCTGTCAGTTATGCTTAATTTGGAAAATAAGCCTAACTATTTTCTATCCCCAATTTATACTTCACCAATAGAAAAGTTTCGCGAAGAGACAAAGGTATCTGTGTCCTTATGGTACACACTGGCACTGAGGCATATACTGCTGCTGGTGGTCAGTACCTTCTTGGTGATCCATCAGCTACGTTAATTAGTTCTCATCCTCACAGCAAGTGTTTCCTTGCACTTGTTTGGTATTGGCGACTGCCATGCACTTTCTTAAATATTCCCTGCAGATTCCCAACAGCATTTCAAGTTTGCCATTGCCAATATTAGTATCGAGATGAGAAGACCAGGAAATAGTAAGACATTCGACAAGATCTGTGGATTCCAAAGCCACACCGTTTTTGCTGAGTTTGGCCTATAATTATGACGTTTCAAACAAAACTCCAAATCCAAACACAAATTTACATAGTTTTAGGACAAATGGGTATTTTACAAATCATCTTGTCTGAGTCTCCCATATCAATGGGGAATTTCAGTCCCCCTCTCCCAAAAGGAACTAGCCTGTTCCACTTGCACGCTGAATTATGAAATGACCTTTCCTAGGTGTTTATCTTTTATATAAAGTCAGAAATAGACATGGACCTTCACTTCCTGACCTGTTGGACCCCCAAAAGAAGAATTTGGTGTTGCTAAACCTTCTGCTTATCCTCAGTGACCGACCATAAACCCTGGTAACACTGTACGAGTCATCTGCACGGATCCAAATGGGCGACTGGTTTTGGGACTAACCAAAGCATGCTGTCCAAGTTTCAGTTTCCTTTCACTCCTACTTATGAAGTGTGGAGAGCAACCTGGATAATAAATAGATGCTGCCACAACTTACCTGAATCTAGTAGCTAGCTTTTTTCCTTTATCAAGCATGGAAAATATTTTCTTATTATTTTTCTCAGAGTCAGCATGGATTAGTTTTAATGGCTATTAACTAAAATAGCCACCATTTTCTAAAGATTTATTGTTTAATTTTTACAAAGTATGTCTAGGGACTCTTCAAAGATGACAGTCAAGGCTTAAGAATTGAAATTGCCGGGCTGTGGTGGCACACGCCTTTAGTCCCAGCCCTAGGCAGGCAGATGTCTGCAAGTTAGAGACCAGCCTGGTCTACAGAATGAGTTCCAGGACAGTCAGAGTGGTTATACAGAGAAACTCTGTCTCAAAAAAATAAAAAAAGAAAAAAAAAAGATTGAAATTGCCCACCCAAGCGTATGCTGACAGTGAGTGAAAAAGCTACCAGCATAGGTTTCTTATGGACCTAAGGCTGTAACATATTTGAGCAGAGAATGTAGAATTCTGGTGATACTATGGTGAGAAGTCATCCTCTGATGTTGAATATTCGGAATGGGTTTGCCGAGCTGACAATGGGAAAATGAGCTTGCCAGACCGGATTTCCCCTTTTCATGACCTCAGCAAGGATGTGGGCACAAAAGTGGAGAGAGAAGCATTTGCCCTACAGCTAACCTTGGCATGGTTGGCAGTTTCTTTGGGTTTCTTAACAAGACGAAGCAAGCTATGTGCTGTGGAGCAGGGTTGCCCCCACTGGCTTTCCCATGTGAGGCTTTTCTTCTGGTTTCAGTCTGGGGCCGGCTGTGGTCCAACTGTCAGGGTGTCACACACACCCTCCTTGGACTCTTTAGAGGTCCAATATATGACAAAACTGCCAATCCCACAAAGATATTGCTTCTGGCCTATATGAAGCAACCAGCAAGTAGTTCTTTTCTGATTATGAAAGGAACATTTGTTCCCTGTAAATTATCTTAATGTTCTGGGGAAATGTGGAAAGATAATAAAAAAAATAACCTGTAATCCCACTGTTAAATTACCCAGTTGGAAATTGATATAACTTCTGTTCCACACACACATACAAATAATAATAATAGTAATAATAATGTACGTTAGAATAATTTTAATTGACTACCACAACTATATTCACGTTTGAATATAGTTCCTTAGAAGGAAATATAACACTTGGGCTTGTAGAAGTTTGAATGACAATAGTGGGGTGATTTAGTTCTGCTTTGCAGACGTGGACACAAGGAACTGAACTGAATCTGTACCTCTCAGTGAGAGAGCCCTGGCACTGCTCACATGGTGCTTTGGTACCACATGCTTTCCACGTCTTTCACTCAGTACAAGCAAGTACTTCATTGCAGCTTGAAAGTAAACATGAGTTAGTGAACAGCAATAGGAGAAGATGGAGAATACAAAGAGGTGAGGACGATTCCTTTCTCATACCACACTTACAAATGGACTGGATGTAGAATGTGGACCTAAACGTGAGAGCTAAAACTATGCACTCTCAGAGGAAACTACAGGCATAAGTATTCCTAACCTTGGGTGAGGTGAAGCATCTTAGACATAAGGCTGGAAGCACGAGTGAAACACAGACGGACACACAAGAAAGACCAGACAATTCAAAGCAAACAACATCTGTGTATTGAAAGGATGCTGCCAAAAAAAAAAAAAAAAAAAAAAAGATGAAAATCAGCCCCACAGCCTGGGAGAAAAACTTTGCAAGTAGTATCTATAGGAAAAAAATCAAAACAAAACAAAAAAAACCCTATACTTAGACTGTCTGAAGCATGCTTACAACTTGATAATTAAAATACAAGCAACTTAAAAAGCATTTACCTAACTTTAAAAAGCATTGAATTTGCATTTATACTTCCCCCAAAACAATATGCAAATTACCAACAAGTAAATGAAAATAGTTCAATGTTGTTAACCACTGAGAAGCACAAATCAAAATTGTACAGAATACTGCCTGAAGCCATTATGATGGCTATAATCACAAAGTAAAAAAGACAACGATAGTCAGTGAGGATGCAGAGTGGTTAGAGGTGTCAAAATTGCTACAGGAATACCAAATCATGTATCCACTGTGAAAGATAGTCCAAGAGTTATTCAAAATGCTGGTAGGATCCTCTTTTCATGAAAAAAATTATTCCTATGTAGATACCAAAAAAAATGGACTATCTAGGTCCATACAAAATCTTCTGTAACACAAGTATTCATAGCACTATGCCTCACAGTAGAAAAAATGAAGAAAGAATACAATGTCTGATGACTACTGTGAATAATGACCTATCATTCATATGCTATATATATATATCAGATGTTTATTATATACTATATCGTATACATACTATATCATATATACAGTGAAACATATGATTGTGTGTGTGTGTGTGTGTGTGTGTGTGTAGTAAAATCCAGACAGCCTTTAAAAGGAGGGGAATTCTAACATAGGCTACAGTATGGATGAACCTTGAGGATATTCTGTTAAGTAAGTCAATCACAGAAGATTCTAAATATAGGGAGAAAGACTAAATTTAGTTTGAGGTATGTTATTTTGAGATCCTCATTCATATCTAAGTAAAGAATCCCAGTGACAGCTGAATAAATCTGAAGTATGGGGGAAACTGTGTATTAAAGAATCAGGTAGAAGAAACATCACTGTTGAGATACACTGAGTCACATAAGGACATTGTTTAGTTATTATGACTTATTGAGAAACTTCAAAAGGGGTGAGGGGGAGGGAGGACTGTATAGAAAAATAAATGAACAAAAAGATAAAATGAAGATAAATATATGGTTTCACAAAGAGCAAGAGGCTGCAGATTTTCAGAAAATGGAAGTATGCAGCTGTGATTTAGAATTTTAATTACATGGAAAAGGAAGGAGTCAAATAACAGTGAATTAAAGAAGAGTGGGCTTGAGCAATGATTCAGTGAATTAAAACACCTGCTGCCAAATTCAAGGATCTGAGTTCAATACCCAGGACACCCACATAATAGAAGGAGAGAACTAACTCCCACAGGTTGCCTTCTGACTTCAATATGCATGGACACACACACACACACACACACACAAACAGACACACACACACACACACACACACTAAATACTTTTTAAAAAAGAATAGCTTTGCCAGGAGGTGGTGGATCACACCTTTAATCCCAGCACCCAGAAGGCAGAAGCAGGCAGTTCTCTGTGAGTTCAAGGCCAGCCTGACCTACAGCGCGAGTTCCAGAATAGTCAAGGCTACACAGAGAACCCCTGTCTTGGGGGGGGGGGGAGAAGAGGTGAAGTGAGGAAGTTAAAATGGGCAGAGTCTGGAAAATCAAGGGAGGTGGCAGGGAGAAGAGGAACAAAATGATGAGGCCTTTACTGTTGGAAAAAGAGGAGCAAGTGTGTGGTTTAGAACGAAGTGCTAGGGAGGGAATGGCTACTGCTGACGTGGGGGTGGAGAGCACCAGAGCCAGGTCTGGAGAGAGGTGGGAAGGACATAGTGTTAGCACACACTGAGCGGGAATGAAGAAGATGGGAGTTCTGTCATGCTCTGTCAGCAGAATGGACCGCCAACCATCTGTTGAGAAGGAGGCAGCAGCACTGATGGGACACTCAAAACTGTACTGGAACTGTAGAAGATTGAGGGAGTGTAGGGCAAACCTGAACAAAAGAAAGGAAGGAAGGAAGGAAGAACAATGGGGTGCTAAAGAGATGGCTCAGAGGTTAAGAGCATTGGCTGTTCTTCCACAGAAAGTGGGTTCAATTCCTAGTACCCATATGGCAGTTCACAACTGTCTGCAATTCCAGTTCCAGGGGATCTGACACCCTCACAAGACATACATGCAGGCAAAACACCATTGCACATAAAATAAATCAAATTAGAATGAACAAAACCCAGATGAGGTTGGAGATGTTGTACTCACGGTGGTTCCTAGCCATCTGATGTGTGAACATCTCCAGCAACACCTACCACTTGTCTAGGTATAGGAGAAACAAAAGAGAATAAGTGCCTTCTTTTAGGTTGAGTGCTTGCTGGAATGTGGGTTGCAGAGAGAAGCGGTAGAGAAAGGAGGAAGACCGGAAATAAACTGAGTATCTGGGAGAACAGGGATAAATTCAGGGCTCCAAGTCTCCATAAGGTAAGAGAGGCAACTAAAAGAAGTCAGGATTTTCTGAACGGAGGTGGTCATGGTGGTAAAGGGAAGGATGAGGTAAGAGACACGAGTTTCAGAGAACCAAATGATAGAACTAAGATGGCTACGGAAAGGTGGAATTGAGGAAATTGGTCTCATTCTGAGACCAAGAAGGCATGAGACTGGGACACTAGACTAGGCATCACATAGAGACTAAACACTCCTTAAGAGATGCAGGACTTAGGATGGATAGGAAAACAGTGAGCTTGCTGGGAAGAGACATGTAAAGTGGGCAAAGGGAAAGGGAAGACTACAATGGTCCAAAAGCATGAACCTCAGAGAAGCAGAGATTTTTTTACAGGCAAATCTAATAAGTAAAATTCCTCTTAAGGGCAGAAGCAGAATTTTTATTCTTTTATCCTGAATCTCAAGCAGGACATTCACAATTCCAAACACAGTTAAATAGCACAAACAAATAATATTCCCATTAAAGTGCTTCTTATATTAGTGTGTGTAATAAAGTCATACAAAATTTATGTTATTAATAATATGAGGCTTTACTCAAAGTTGGTTTTCTTTCCTTATGGGCACCTAATTCTGTTAAGTCCAAACTAAATAAATAGAATATACCTTGTATTCCCTGTATTGTATTCACGGTGTACAAGTGAAATACGGTCACTTGGAGCTCTTTGTTTGCCCCTCAAAACAATCTGTCTTTCATCAATCTTACTGATGTGACCTTCCCTTCCAAGAGACAACTAAGTCCTGGAAATACTCCCGTTTAACAGGCCTCAACAGGTGACAGATTGGCTCATTCAGTAACAGAATTTGATGAGTCATCAACTGACAACAAAGTGGCAGAATCATTACCAGACTCTGCAGGCAGCTGAGGTCGCAGAACAAATATTTAAGTGTCTCACATTTACCCAGCTGTCTTGTCTAAATGCTAAGACCCAACAGGCAAGGTCAGATGTGCTCTCTGGTATTAGGTACAATTAGAGTCGAAGGGAAAGCAAACAGATGCAGATAGCTGTGCTTGTTGAGCCTGGACAGTAATTCCATGCCATTTGTGTTAAACTAAGACTCTCCGGGGAAAAATTCTCAACCAAATCAAAGTGCATAGGTGTCTCTATTTGGAGGAGAGATTGATTCACCTAAGGTCTCTCAGAGAGAAGTTAGCTCTCCAGTTTTCAGAGAACTAGTTCCTTATCACGGGGCTTGGAGCTCTGAGCCAGTAGCAGGAAATACTGAAGGGAAAATCAGAAAGCCATGGACTTTTCTATCCAGAAGATGACTTATCTAATGCAGCCTTCTCACTTCATCAAGAAAAAAATCGAGGCACAGAAATTTGCTAGTAGCTTGTCTAAGGTGGTCATGTATCTAGAGAGAGCCCTTGTCTCCTGATGCCTTCTGAAACACCAAAGATCAAAAATCAATTTCTTTCAACTTAACTTACAAAAGTCAGACAAATCTGTAATACCATTTCCAGAATATTCTTGATACAAAAGCAAAAAAAAAATTTATAATTTAGGCCATGAGAACCGCAAGTAGCTTGACAAAATTAAAACCACATATCTCCCCTTGCTTCTCAGAAACACCAGAAGCCCGACTGCATGTAAATTTGTAGGATTGAGTCTGGTCTGCCAGTTCATTTTGATAGTTTTGTGATACTCTGTTCTGCTATCTGTCAGATAAAATGGAAGCTTTTCCTTTGAAAGGACTTGTTCTCCAGGTTGGGCAATGTGCCCTTTAAGAAAGAGCCCATTCTTCGTCTGTACTTTGTCAAACCTTGGTTTTAAAATTGTTGGATAAAAAATTGAAATAAAATTCTGACTTTCAGGGCAGGGTGTTTGTGACAAGTTCCCTAAAAAGAAATACCCAGAGGTATCGAGCATCTCACTATTGCCCAGGAAGCAGGTAGTACAAGAGCCTGATTTGGATGATTCAAGATAAAAAATTCCCACAACTCAACCGACACCCCAAGAATAAAACTGTAGCAACGTCAGAGGAGACCGACAGGGTTACCTGGAGGTGCTGGATTCTGCTGTGGCTAATGTAGAGTCTCTTGGTGGTGGAAGGAATGCCTGAAGGTACTTCCATGAGCCTGTAGCATTGGACAAACTGCATAGGATCGCAGCTGCATCGTCCTGGACAGTAGGCACTGAGGCCATTGCTAAGAGAGAGCCAAAGAAGGAAAGCACAAAGCAGGAGCATCTTCCAACACACAAGTTTGCGGGGAGCAAGCAACTGTTTAGGTGACACCGTACTCTTTATACCATGGACTCTGATAACAGGATCTTATGAATGTGTACTCTGGCAGTGTGAGAAGACAGGGGGAAAACTCCATTTACTCCATTTGCCTGGGTTAGCAATCATTACAAAGAGGAAGGGCGTAAACATTGATAAGCTGCCTTAATATCGCTAGGTGAACAAAACCCCATGTTATTTATGGCTTGTTAGTCTAATCTGCAAACACTCCTATTATCTGAAGTTTCCTCGTTTTGTTAAATGTGACACTAAAGAATTAGTGGGAAAAGACAAAGAGCTGGTTTATAGTGGGCCATAAAACCTTTGCATTTTCTGTGACCCTGTATTAAAACCATTTTTTGCAGGACCCAAGCAAGCAGGTGTTTTCTTCTCACATTAATTATTAAGGGGAAACAGGCCCTTTCTCTCCCTGTTACTGTTTCGGTGCCCTTTTTATTGCTAGGTGAAACAATGGGTTACAATGAGAAATATTTAGAGCCACAGATAAGAAACTTGGTTTATCTGTCTCTTAATTCACCCAAATACAATGTTCGGGAAAATAGCTTTCTCAAAAATTTTAACTCTATTAAAAACGAAACACAAAATAGGTCTATTACCTTGATCTTCTTGTAATGATAGTACAAAGGGCCTTTATTTTCTTCAGAGGGATTTGCTGATTGTGAAATCTTGTAAGAGTATATAGATGGACAGGGTCGTGTATCTGGGGTGATTCTCTGTTGTGGTTTTTTGCCCTTTACAAAGCATCCCTGCTGAGGCCTTTGGAAGAGTTTAACAGAGAACTGAACTTTATCATGCTGCTGAGCCGAGCCAGGGCAGAGTGCTGCACAGCAACCCTTTAATGCAGAACAGCTCCAGTGAGCCCTCAGCAGTTTGATATGATTGCAATTTGAAACCAGTTTCACTGACCTAATAACCAATTGATTTGATATCCAGGGTAGCAGTACTATGTGTCTTACAGATGGTTTTTCCTCAACTGTTTGTGGTTTTTTGCTGTTGTTGTTTAATTTTATCAGAGGCAAACAATGATAAAAAAGATTACTTTTTCATCAATGTTCTGCCTTTAACTACCTTATTGCTTTTGTCTAATAACACCTTTTAAGTTTTCAAAAATTTCCAATATCAAAGTACATACTGATTTTAAAAAATCTAGAAGAAAAAAATAAGTTGAGATGGCTCCGTGGGTAAAGGCACTTGCCTATAACCCTATGATCTGAGTTCAATCCCTGATGGGTAAGAACTGACTTTTAAAAGCTGTCCTATGACCTTTGCACACCTGCCCCCACCCCCACCCCTGTCAGACACACACCCCAAAATATTATAAAAATTTAAAAAAGAAAGATAGCAAGAAGGGGAGACATTCAGCTTTAGTCCTGTCTCAAAGTTGAACATTGTTTTTTTTTGTTGTTGTTGTTTTTTTTTTTTTTTTGCTTCGGTTCTGAAAAGACAAGAGCTCACTAGACATTTGTGACTTTGCATGTTGCTAAACTGATGACTCAAAGTTATTTTCCTGGTGTGTAGCATCTAATCTGGAGGTGGAGGGTTCCTTTCCCTATCTACTGAGCTAGGAAGTAACCATAGATTTGGCATGGTAGAGCACCATAATCCCAACACCAGGAAACTGAGGTAGGAGGATTGTGAGTTCCAGGCAAGCCTGCTCTATATAGGAAGACCCTGTCAAAAAACAAACAAACAAACAAACAAAAAAAAAACCCACAGGAACTGCCCTGCTGCCCATCCTCCCTTTAGTGACATCTGGAGCTTCCACATGCCAACCAAAGGGTAGCCACATACAGTTCAGGCTTCTAATTCTTGAACCTGAGTCACCAAGACCAAGGAAAAGCCATCTATCTGGCTTTTCACATCAGAGAACCCAGAGTACTTCTGATGTTTGTACCAGGTTTCCCACAGGAAGGAAACACCAGTAAAGGAGTGCTATGTATTTCTCAAGCATGGAAATACAATGGCTTACCCAACAGCTCTCTTCAATATGCACCCCAGCACCTAGGATTAATCTTTCAGCACAGAAAACAAGTCTCAAACAACAGTCTCAAGGAATTTAACTGGGCTCGGATTAGGTTTTTGTTTTGTCTCTACTGAAAGTACTTTTTTTTTTTTTTTTTAAGAGAAATTATTTTCTATTTTGCTTCAGTGTTTGCTGAACAGCTTGCAACCGATCTGTGGCTGTTGCAACTCAATTCAGCGGCCTGAGCAGTGAGATTTATAGACCCATTTCCAGGAGCTGCACTGGCACTCCCGGCTTCAGTGAACAAGCTCAGTTGCTACCTCCCTATCTTCAGGTCTGTCACCTCAGGCTGAGCAATTCAGCCCATTTCACCAGCGGAGGGAGCCCTCCTGCTGCATCAAATGGGCTTGTTCACATTGCAGACAGAATCTGTGTATAAAAGAAGCCGCTGTAAGGGGTTGCTGGTAAGTCCTGGATCCAGTCACCACTTCTTCTGACATGGCTCCTGGAAAGTTGCTTGAATCAGGTTAACGAGGGGCCTAGGAATGAAGAGACCAGCAAGAGAAATGGCTCTGATGGCAGTACTAATTTCCAGGAAATTTCAATGGCCAGCATTCCTAGAAAAGATGACCCTAACATCAGCTGAGTTCCCCATGGCAATAATGGTTTGCGCTCCCAGCAGTAGCTTCTCCCAGGTTCTGTTCTGTTTTATGATGTAGATTTCACCGCTTCTTCTTTTGTCAATGTGGCTGTTGTGTCTGGAAATCAAGGCAGGTGCCACCTAAGTGAGTTCCTGCCGAGAGGAATTCCTCCTCCTTTGTTTGCAGGATTTCAAGGGCTATAGGCATGGTGAGAAAGCTTTCCCTACGTTATGACCAGAATGAAGAACAATACCATAAGAGCCCTTCCTGGGACACCCTGCAAAGTGAAACGTGGACCTGGGGGGAACGGACAGTACCATTGGCCTCGAGTGCACAAGCAGGGATGATGCTAAACATCCTACAAGGACAGGCTGTAGGAAGGAATTCCATCGGAAGGAATTTTTGCAGTCCAAAATATTAGTAGTGCCTTTGTTTAAAAAGAAAAAACCATCAGCAAATGGATATTGTCCTTTCCTGATTTATTAAAATCAAGGATCAAAAATAATTGGTCTGCACTCTGGAGTTACATAATATTTTGTCTCTAATATTTTGAGAGCCATTACCACAAAAGGCACCATGAAGAACGCCCTAGAAATTTCTTTTAAATGATTATTTCTGTTACATTAAATGGAGGACTTCACTCTTGTGACATTTTTATGAATTTTAATTCGTGTCATTGGCTGTCTGTCAGCATGAGAAGAAAACTTAGAGATGATATACTTGATAACTTCTTCCCTGCTATCCGTAGAAAACTGAAATCCAGAAAAGAAATTGAGTTGCCTAAATTGCACCTGATATGGCACTAGGGCAACCAGCTTATGGTCTGGCTACAAACTGACTAGCCAAATGCTAAGGACAAAAATAAGAACACATGGATTTCTTATGTTAAAAAGATACTTGAAGGATTTTAAAAAAAATGTGTACATGATTCTTTCA
The DNA here is from genome assembly GCA_028555095.1 of Dicrostonyx torquatus. Classification (NCBI taxonomy): domain Eukaryota; kingdom Metazoa; phylum Chordata; class Mammalia; order Rodentia; family Cricetidae; genus Dicrostonyx; species Dicrostonyx torquatus. Next base: position 804,555 of record JAQHUG010000002.1, on the reverse strand, counting down.
AAATTGTTTATTCTGGAGCATGTTTAACAAATGAGTTAAAGTGAAACAGAAAAAAACCCCACAATCTACATTTCATTTTTCTCCCTCATATAAAATGAAGACAGCTGGGAATGGCACACTGTTAAGAGTTCCGGCACTCAAGAGACTGAGGTAGAATAGTGAGTTCAAAACCAGCCTGCAAAAGCAAGTCTCAAAACAAGTTCTGCCAAAGCATTGTTGTATTTTCAAATCAAAGTACAAAGAAAAGAAAATGTTGAAGGGTATTTAGAATGTGCTTCTTGCAGGGAGGGCACTTATAGAAGTAAGCTTTAGAAACATTACTGAGGGAGGTTAATGAGGGGGCGTTTGTGTTTGATCTGTAAAGACTGGACAAGCCCAGAAGTAAACAGTAACTTGACAGAGAATAAAGAGAAAGAATCAATGACCGGTAAATGCTGATAGCCATTGATAGATAGTGGCCTTAGATAATGAGCTGTGGGACAGGGTAGGCAAAGAGTGTGAAGCAGGTCACAGTGGAGAAGAACTTAAAACTAGTCTTAGCAGAACAAAGGAAAACAGACAAGGTAACAGGATTGAAAAGTTTCTGTCAGGCTTTCAGTCTGTCTACACACAAAATATAGTGTCTAGGAAGCTTTAACTGTGGGACAGGAAAACTAATTCTTGAAGCCTGTTATACTGGACGTAATATTTAAGACAGAATATTGTTAAATAAAACTTTTTCTTTAAATTGGGAAAATGCTACTTAAAAGACCTATGTGCATTTTAGAAATATCTCTAACCCATTAGCCAATATAAAAGTCTAGTTAGCTATGCATTGTTACAAGTATCAAAAGTATGTTTGAAAAATAACTGCTTTTAGAATTTCCTAGGTAAATAGTAGACTATCTTTTTTGTTGTTTTTTTGAGACAGGGTTTCTCTGTGCAACAGTCCTAGTTATCCTTGAACTAGCTCTTGAGGACCAGGCTGGTCTCGAACTCACAAAGATCCGCCTGCCTCTGCCTCCCGAGTGCTGGGATTAAAGAGTTACGTCACCACCGCCCAGCTAATAGTAGACTATCTTTAACTATCAAATTTATCCATAGCTATAGCATTCCTCCTGTAGCCCAGATTCCAGGTTAGAATTTGAGAGTTTTCTTTTTAAGTGTATGTGTGTGTGTACAAATACACATGCCCATTCATGTATATAAAGAGGCTAGAGGGTGACCTCAAGTGTCTTCTTTTGTCATTCTCCAAATTAGTTTTTGCAGCAAGGTCTCTCACTGAAACTGGATCTCACTGATTCAGCTAGATGGGCTGGGCAGAAAGACCCGGCACCCTCCTGTCTCTGCCTCCCTACCAGCACTGAGACCACAGATGCACACCATATCTGACTTTTTCTTTTTTTCTTTTTTTGGTTTTTCAAGACAGGGTTTCCCTGTGGCTTTGGAGCCTGTCCTCTTGTAGACCAGGCTGGTCTCGAACTCACAGAGATCCGCCTGCCTCTGCCTCCCGAGTGCTGGGATTAAAGGCGTGCGCCACCACCACCCGGCCCATATCTGACTTTTTCAAAAATGGTGTTAAAGGTCTCAACTCAGGCCTTCATTCTTGGGCAGTAAACACTTTACACACTGAGCCATCTCTAAGGACAGCACCTGGGATTTCAGTATATGCATGTTGCAGATTTGGGCTTACATTCTAAGGTGTTTCATATGAGTATCACAAAGAGCTATTGCAGATATTTGTAGGAACTTAAATAGGAGTGGAGTCCATAGACTCACACGAGGAAAGAGAAGGGAGGCAAGAGTGGCTGAACTAATCTTAAATTACTCCACTAAATTCTCACATTTTTAGACTATGAAAACAATCAGTTTCCCCCAACTATATAAAAAGAAACAAAGAATGAGGATAAACAAGCCACCCAGAAATGCTTGTTTATTTCCTCTGTGTGACTTCCTTAAAATTGTAAATTGTAGCAACGTTATGTAATAGATATAGTAACTATGAAAGAAGTACAATATTCTGAGGTTTTTCCACATTGTGCAAATAAAATGGCAAAGAACTTCCCTTGCATTTCTTTATTCTTCATACAACTGTTTATAACTATCAAGAGTACTTATTCTCTTTTCCTACTCCTGGCAGGGTTACAGGAAATTAACGGAAACAAGAGATGCTTATAAAGCCTGGAACAGAGAAGTGTTTAATACTGATAGTCTCTTTATCCTGTGCCAGACAGGTTTTCCATAGACTTCCCAATGTCCTTAGAGTTGGTGGTGCTCTAGAAGAATCTCCAGCACTCACTAACTTCACAGCTACTGACTAGCTTACCAGAGGACATGCCCACATCTTCCCTCTCTCTAGTTTCCTCAGTCTTCATTCTGTTTGCGTTAGTGGTGAAACTCGACAAGAACAAAATGAGATTGTCAGGCTGAGTATGGTGGCTCATGTCTGAATTCGAGCAATCGTGAGGCAGAGGCAGGAAGACTGCTAGAAGCTTTAAGACAGCCTGGTCTATACAACAAGATCTAGGCCAGCTAAAGATACACAGAAAAACCTTGTCAAAACAATAATGACCAAATAAAATCGGACAGGTTTTAACTATATTGTTTTATTCTAAATCATACGAGCATGATTTATGAGTTATTGGAAGCATCTTTTCAATCCAACTGAAAATGAAATATCAGTGTTTTCTAGGCCTTGTGAAAATGAACATCCCAAGTACTGAGATGCCAAGCACCAATCCCAGCAAACACAGGCGACAAATGCAGATAGAGCACACCGACAACAGATGGCAGCACTTGACCACTGAGCGTCTTCTCCACTTGGCTGTTCTATTGTGACTTGCAGAATTGCAGAATCCCCAGTCAAGGCAGCCAAGACATCCTATTAGGAAATCTCAGGAGCATTTAAAACCATCGCTGACTACCAATACGTGTTCACATAGGATGTGGTAACTGCTGCACAGCACGATGATGAGGGGACAATATGACATAAAATAAGCCTGAGACATCCAAGGTATGACTTGTTGGAGCTTAAAGGCTGTGACAGAAATGAAGCTGGGTTCTACAATTCTGAAAATTAGGACATTTGCCATCCATAAGAACAGTGATCCATAAACACAAAATGCAGTTTAGAGTCTCTCACATAATAAATTTGATATTTTTTCAATATAATTTATATTTTCACACTAGCAACATGAGCTGGAGTTTGCATTCTTCTGTATCCTATTTCTAAAAGGAAAGACTAGTAAGAAAGACACCTACATTGAAATCTGCTTTGTGACATTACTAAAATGCTTAACCTGTCTACAATTCATTTATAAAAGAGTAATTATACCTACCACAGGACTTTTTGAGAATCAAAGAGATAACTCTGAATCATAGCATATTCTTAATAATTGAAAGCTATTGTTATTGTCATTTTAAGTATTTTATCATTCTCATACAGTAATTTTTCACTTATTTCAAGTTCCTGGGAAAAAAAGTATCACTAGAGAAAATGGCCTGGAACTTCCTCAATGTTCTCGCAAATAATAAACGCGAAAATATAACAAACCTGCAGGAGGAAGGGGTAGGCAGGAGTAAGGGGTAGGCAGGGAGGAAGGGGTAGGCAGGAGGAAGGGGTAGGCAGGAGGAAGGGGTAGGCAGGAGGAAGGGGTAGGCAGGGAGGAAGGGGTAGGCAGGGAGGCTGGAAAGAGCTCAGTAAGAGTACCAGCTGCTCTTGCACAAGAAGAATTTGGTTCCCAGCACTCACATGGTGGCTAAGAGTGTAACTTCTGTTCCTGGGGATGTGGTACTCTGTTCTAGCTTTGGTGGGCACCATGCACGAATGTAGTACATGGAAGTACCATACATGCAGGCAAAACACCCATATACATAAAATTAAATAAAATACAAGCGACATTAGAAGAGGACGTTTTATACCATAGTGTATAAGGCCTTATGAGGTGGTCTCTGTTTATGCTCAGGGAAGGATTGCATAGGTTTCACGTAGCTAAGTTTGCTGAAGCCAAAATACTTTATTGCTTGATGCTAACCAGTCTTGCACTGGTACCCACAGTGCAAACTAAATCTGTTGTTTTTTAAGTTCTTTGATCAGAGGCACAGAGTGCCATGCAGGTTTTGATTGATGATTGATTAGAAGGATCTTTCCCAAGAATAGCTTACAAAAGATTCTGGACTCAGTCTCCAAATACATCCGTAGGCGAGGCGGGAGACACAGTTCCTACCAGCCTACTCGAAGTAGTCTGGCTTTCTTCCTTCCAGACTGTCTGTCTACTCTTGGACTAGACAGAGGTGGAGGTGGGGAAGTGGAAGAGATGGGAGGCGAGATGCAGAGAAAGCCCTTGCTAAACGCTCCCAAATGCACCTTACATTGGAAGGAAAAAGTTGTGCGAGCCTCACTAGCTTACGAGCTCAGATTGAGGGAGGGTCGTTTCATGGGATTTTATGTCCTCAGTGCCTCAACGGGGACATGTATTCAATGCCTATGAATACATGAAAATGACACAGAAGGGGGCACTATACTAGTTTATAAGATAATCACAACATGATTCCTGATGTAGTAAGTGCCAAGTGTTAACACTTTCACTTTACCTTCATACTAAGTGAAGTAAATTCTGGAAACTAGGTTGCCACATTAGGCAACACCGCTGAGGTGGGGCAGCTAGTACGTAGGCCCTGAACGCAGGCTTGTTAAACACACAAGAAGAGGGCAATTGATTCCGCCAAACCAGGTCAGCAGCTTCCACGGACAGCTTCGGGGGCAGTTTCTACCTGGAAAGCACTGTCTGGTTTACTAAGAATAGCCAGTGTACCCACCCACCCCGCCCTAAGTAAGAACAGGAAAGTCGAAGGGAAAACGTGGCTACTGCGCATGCTCACAGGCCCTCCGCGAGAGTCCCTAGACGCCCCAGCAGTAACTTTCCCAGATGACTGCGGACCGGTTGCCGCCCATTGTGAAGCCAAACTGGCTCTGCCAGTTCCCTCGGCGACTAGGATCCCTTTCTTTCCTCCGGCCTGTCCTCTCACAAGTGGACACCGCATCACTCGGCTTCTCAGGGTTTTGCCAGTCGTCAATATGGCTGCCAGACAGGTTTGCGGAGACGGAAGCTTTTCATTGGCCAAGGTCTTGTACGGCCCCGCCCACTTCCTCCCTCTGGGCTGCGCTGGCTCTAAGCTCCGCCACGCATGCGCGGCGGGGGCGGGTCGGGATGCGGGCGGGTCTTCCGTGTGCCGCCGTAGCTGCTTCAGCCGCGCTGTCTCTGCGGCTCTGGAGCTGCGCTGCCGGCGTTGGCGGCGCGAGAGAAGGGAGGGGACCGGCGGAGCTTGTGTGCGCTCGCGAGGGGCGCCGCGGTGCCAGCAGTTCCCCTCGTGCGGGACGGGCGGCCAGGGTGAGCAGCAGTCGGCGAGGCCCTGGACGGCGCCATGTCGGCGGGCGGCCTATGCCCGGCGGGAGCCGGCGGCGGCCCAGGGGGCGCCTCCTGCCCTGTGGGGGTCTCCCCTGGTGGGGTGTCCATGTTCCGGTGGCTGGAGGTGTTGGAGAAGGAGTTTGACAAGGCCTTCGTGGATGTGGATCTGCTTCTGGGGGAGATCGATCCGGACCAGGCAGACATCACTTACGAGGGGCGACAGAAGATGACCAGCCTTAGCTCCTGCTTTGCGCAGCTTTGCCACAAAGCCCAGACTGTGTCCCAGATCAACCACAAGCTAGAGGTGAGCCTCGGGGGCTGGCAGCAAAGGCATTCAACCCCAGGCTGTCCGAGGGCGTTAGATCTCTTTTAACGCCCCAGGACAACGACTCTATAAAACTGGCTACTAGGGCACCTCTCAGCTTCGAATGTGATCCAGAGTGCGTTTATACGTGTGTGAAGCAAAGTGAGGAGCGGGTGGGGGAGGAGAAGGATGGAGACCGACAGTGGGTCTCCAGGTTCAGTCATCCACCTCCCAGCGTCTCACTAAGGGAGAAAAAGGAGCTAATCACACTATCTGCCCTGTGAGTGTTACGTTAACAGACATAACCAAGATCCTGTGTCGGGGAATATTACCTGAGCCCTTCTTTGGACGTGTGAGTTTTTGCAGATCTGCTTTGATAATGATAATCTAGATATATATTTTTTCAGAAAGATGCAGCTCTGATTCTTTTCATCTCATAGTCCAGATCAGCGTCCATGGCTGTACACAGAGACATGCTTGAACTCTAAGCGAAAGTTCTTAGGGAAATGTAATGGAATATATGTTACTACCGTCCTTCTCGGTCTACTGCACACTTCGTCCTTAAATTACAAGCAGATTTGTCTTGAGAGCTCCCTGTCAGTATTCAGGTAACTTCTAACATCAAGATGTAATGTACTTTGCAATATTTCCCACATTTTAGAGTATATAAAGACAGCCTTTTGCTTTGGTCTCCAATCAAAGGAATTTCCAAAACAAACATTCCAAACCTACCATTTGGTGTGGAAAATTAAATGAAGGCAGTATTGCAAGATTTAGAAATAATGGTGTATTAATATTATGTGAAGACACTTTAGAAATAGACAATTTAAATAGATAATGGGTCTTTCAGTCTGTGATGTGTGAAGTTCTTTGTTCCTTAGCTTTCCAAAGATCTCCTCATTACTGCTAACTGTAATGATGATAGTGCCCATTGTGTCCAGATTAATGTGTATGCCGGGTTTGATTCCTGTCCTTGTAGTGGTCATCAGTCTTCCATATTAGTAACCATGAAAAGCATGGTGCCGCTAGTATTAGATTAGCATCTCTTTACATATTTAGGATTTTATGGCTCCTTTTTGAAAAGGTTGGGATGAAAAGTGTTTTTATAAAAGTATTAAGCATAACTGGGCAGCGGTGGTGCATGTCTTTAATCCCAGCATTTGGGAGGCAGAGGCAGGAGGATCTCTGTTGAGTTCGAGGTCAACCTGGTAACCTGGTCTACAAAGTGAGTTCCAGGACAGCCAGGACTGTTACACAGAGAAAGCCTGCATCGAAAAACAGCAGAAAACTTCCCAAACAAAGAGAAAAAAGATATTGAGTATAGAGAAGTGAAAATGTCTTTTGATTTTTATTTTCAATGAGTGATAATTTGAGCCGCGGTGGTGGCGCACGCCTTTAATCCCAGCACTCGGGAGGCAGAGGCAGGTGGATCTTTGTGAGTTCGAGACCAGCCTGGTCTACAAGAGCTAGTTCCAGCGCAGGCTCCAAAGCCACAGAGAAACCCTGTCTCGAAGAAAAAAAAAAAGAGTGATAATTTGTAGAAGCTGAATAGTAAAATTGCATTTGGTGGTTTTTAAAATAATATTTTTGTTTTAAAGATCGAAAATCTTTTTTTATCACATGAGAACTTACTATTTATATCTTTAACCATATATTGGAGATAACTGTTTTTTAAAGAATAAAACAATTTTTAACTTGTTTGTAAAAAATGACTTAAGGATGCCAAACAATTGTACTTTCTGATGTTAGCTATAAAATCCCATTTTGAAAATAAAGGAATTTTTTTATGAATAGTAGGTTTAAAAACGTTTAAAAATTTCTTAAATACTTTAAAGGAATATTTCTCTAGATAATAGATCATGCATGTAATAATTTATGCACATTCTCATTTTTTTCAGAAATTGTACTTATATATTCTAAGTTTATGTCACGTCTTAGAAAGTAACATTTCTTAAAATAAGAAATGCTCAGACTGTGTGGTATTGAATGCCTTTAATCCTAGTCAGTACTCTGGAGGCAGAGGCAGGAAGGTCTCTATGAGTTTGAGGCCAGCCTGGTCTACAAAGCAAGTTCCAGGATAGCCTCTGCTACACAGAGAAACCCTATCTTGGGAAAAAAGAAAGAAGAAAGGGAGGAAGAAATGCTAGTGTAGTGCAATGTGAGTGTGTTTTTCAGGGTGTATGCAACTCTTGATTCAGATATGTTATTAATTGGTGCGGGAGATAATTTGATTTTGGTTATTTATATGTATTTGCAACTATACATGATTCATCTGTGTTTTTCTTGCACATAAAACATCTTATGTAGTTTAGAATAGTTGTGTGCTGTTGTGAAAAGCTGTGTGGCTAGCCACACCTTTCAGAGTATGCCTAGGGTATCACACATAGAATTTCAGGGGATGCTCTATAAACTGTTGACAATCTACTCTCAGTATGGAAAACTTAGAAGAGATTTTGATGCTTTCTTACTCTGTTTTAATTATGTCCTTGTAAACAAATGAGCTAGTTCTTTGAAGTACTCTATATGGATATTGAAGTAATATTTGAAGTTGCTGACTGTCCAGTGTACACCAAGTTTTGTGGTTTTAGAGATTAATATTAAACCATCTTATAATAAATTGTTTTTATTTTCTCAAGACATATATAACTCCAATGTGGGTAATTTATGTCTGTAATCCCAGTACTTAGATGGTAGAGGCAGTAGGATCAGAAGTTTAAGGCTAGCATGGATTACATAAACGATTTTAGTAATGAGGAGGAGCGGGCTGTGTCCCGCTGCCACCCAGCTCCCAGCCGCCAGCTAGCCTAGATCCAAAATAACCACACGAAAATTATATTAATTTAAATAATGCCTGGCCCATTATCTCTAGCCTTTTCTTGGCTAACTCTCACATCTTGTTTTAACCCATATCTAATCTATGTATCACCATGAGGTGGTGGCTTACCGGGAAGATTCTAACCTACATCCATCTCGGGCCGGAGAATCATGGCGTCTGGCACACTTCGCTTCTCCCCAGCCTTCTCTTCTGTCTACTCCACCCACCTAAGGGCTGCCCTATCCTACAGGCCAAGGCAGTCTCTTTATTTAACCAATGACAGCAACAGAAATACAGAAGGACCCTCCTATACCAAACGATGTCAGAACAAACAAACAACCCACATAAATTGGTCTTCTGTATCCTTCCAAATTGCCACTTTTACCCATCCCTTGTATTTTTAGGTAATACTTACACTTAAGATTAATCTAGTGGTTAGGACAACAATTTTACTGGAAAAAAAATCATAGGTTTGCTTTTAAATTAAATATAAATACCATCCACATAGCTTTTTGTTGTAAGTTATATTTGGCAAGTATTGTATATAGAGGGTTGGCTATTGAAAAAAATCAGACTGTTTTGAGGTGGTGCCATTTCAAATTAAATTTCTCAAATTGCCTACCTGCCTGAGAATCCCTGCTGTGGTGAATTGTGTGGTTAAAGCCCAGCTAGAGTCACCAATATAATATCAGTAGCAATGGCAATAGAGGAGCAAAGGCTGTGAACTCATGCCTTAAAATAATTCACCTCTGTTTTGGGATGTATGTTCTGCTTGTTCTTTCAAGAAATAACAGCATAACAATACACCTAGGCTGGTCATGGTGGCCCTTGTCTATAATCCCAGCACTGTGAAGGTGGAGGGAGGGAGGAGGATTCAAGGAAACCCTCAGCTACACATTGAATTCAGGGCCATCTGGGGCTACATGACAACCTCTTTTCAAAATCAAAAAACATACCTTCTGTAATGTCTTCCTTCCACAGAGCTGAACAGTTAGTGTCTCTTTAAAGTGATTTATTTTCAGATCATTAGTAGAGAAGTGTTCTCGGTCAGAAGTTGGGTTGACATTAAGCTGGTGATATACTTGTCTTGGTGTCTCGGTCAGAAGTTGGGTTGACATTAAGCTAGTGATATACTTGTCTTCATGCAGCTTTAAGTTCTCTTGTGTGTGTGTGTGTGTGTGTGTGTGTGTGTGTGTGTGTGTGTGTGTGTGTGTAAAAGACAGAGCTCAACATTAGGTTTTGAGAAGGGTCTCACTGAACCTAGAGTTTGCCAATTTGGCTAACTGGACTGGCCAGCAAGCCTCTGAGATGCCCTGTCTCTATTTCTTAGTCCTGGGTTTGCAGACGTCCTTCCATGCCTGACTTTTTATCTGGGTCTTGGGGATCTGATCTCCAATCTGCATCCATGTGTTTTATCTTTATTAACTGAACCATCTCCCCAGCTCCTTTATTTTATCTTTATCAACTGAACTATCTCCCCAAAGCTCCTGGGTTGCCCTTTCTCTACTTCCCAGTCCTAGGGTTGCAAGGCGTCCTTCCATGCCTGACTTTTTATCTGGGTCTTGGGGATCTGATCTCCAATCCGCATCCGTGCATTTTATCTTTATTAACTGAACCATCTCCCCAGCTCCTTTATTTTATCTTTATCAACTGAACTATCTCCCCAAAGCTCCTGGGTTGCCCTTTCTCTACTTCCCAGTCCTAGGGTTGCAAGGCGTCCTTCCATGCCTGACTTTTTATCTGGGTCTTGGGGATCTGATCTCCAATCCGCATCCGTGCATTTTATCTTTATCAACTGAACCATCTCCCCAGCTCCTTTATTTTTATTTCTGAAATAGGATCTCTTGAAGTCATGGCTGCCTTAAGCTCATAATTATATCCAAGAATGACCTTGAATCTCTGATCCCCATCTCCATCTCCCTGAAACAATTACTGTTAACCTAAGACATAATGGATTACTAAAAATTAAGCTAAGAGATACAGAAATATTGTCCCACATTATGTAAAGTAGGGAAACTAGGAAGTGGAAAGGACAGTGATGGGTAAGAGCTCATGGTGCATTTGCAAGTAAGGAAAAGAGTTGAAGGCATACAAGAAGTGATGCCAGACCAGTTTATGTTGGTAGGTAGGGACTAAACTTGCCTTGTTTCATAATTTGTGCCATAGACTCGGACTTTATTACAACAGGAGCAAGCATTTTAACTTAGTGTCTCGGGTATGAGATTAGAATAGGCTATCCTGGTATGATATGCAGAAAGTTTGAGAAAATAAGAGTGAATGCAAAAAAACATCCAGGAGCTTCAAATTATCCTTGTGACATTATGATAGCAAAAAATAAGGAAGTGTAGGTAGAGGAAAGTATTCAGAACAAGAGAAACTTTAAAGGTAAAATCAACAGACTCAAGAGATGGATTAAAGTGAGGGAGAGATGAAGGAATTCAGGACGACTCTATATTGTGTCACTGTTGTGTAACTGCTCCCTGAACAGATGGAGCTGCGATATTATTAGCAATAATGATATATTTTAACCTTACTAGTTACTATGGATTAGGCTCTGTCCTAAGGTTTTTGGTTTTGGATTTTTTTCCATATGCATATTCATCTAATTTTCACAGATACATTTATATTTATGTATTTTTTTGTTATAGAAGTGACACAAGAGGCCCACACCTACAAAACTGAAGAAATCATTATGTTTGGAAGTGATTAGTAAAATAGAGAGAAAAACATCCAGAAGTGGGTGTGGATAATAGCTTAGAAAGGAAAAAGGAGGCTTCAAGGAAGGTGTTAGTTCATTGTGGGGTTTTGGTTTTGGTTTTTTTTTTTTTTAAGTTTTGTTCATTTATTATGTATACAGTATTCTGCCTGCATGTATCCCTGCAGGCCAGAAGAGTGCACCAAATCTCACTGCAGATGGTTGTGAGCCACCCTGTAGTTGCTGCGAATTGAACTTAGGACCTTTGGAAGAGCAGGCAAAGCTCTTAACCACTGAGCCATCTTTCAAGCCCTCAAGCCCTTGTGTTTTTATTTTTATTTATTTATTTATTTTAGTTTTTCGAGACAGGGTTTCTCTGTGGCTTTGGAGCCTGCGCTGGAACTAGCTCTTGTAGACCAGGCTGGTCTCGAACTCACAAAGATCCGCCTGCCTCTGCCTCCCGAGTGCTGGGATTAAAGGCATGCGCCACCACCGCCCGGCCCTCATTGCGTTTTTAAATGAAAAAATAAGTGAGCATGTTCTTAAGCTAGCAAGAATCACCTCTTTAAGGAAGAAACTGAGCATGATGGGAAATAGAAGAATATTATTGTTAAGGTGCTGGGTCCAGAGAAGATACCAAGAACTAGTACAGTATGTAGCTTTACATTATATAGCAAGGAGTGAAAGTGACTAGAATGGATGGGGTGAGGGGCTTGCCAGAGTTTTTGTGTAGTTTTTTTCTATAAACAGGAGCTCAGGTCAGTGACTGAACGTAAGAGCAAGGACTGAGAATGGAGGAGGTTGTAGATACAGGTAAGTGGGAAGGCCCATTGCCCAGGGAGATGAACTGCCAGGCAGTACTGTGAACCTAGTTGGGGTTGCTTATCATAAGCATCATGAGAGCCAGTGTGCCCTGTGGTATGACTATCCAATGGCATTCATCCATTTGTGTATGGACACAGTAATGAGAGTAATACTTAGGTTCATCCGGTGTTGCATCAAAGGAGTGTATTAGATGGACAAGGAAGTTATTAAAATGAAAGTGGTAATGATGAAGAAACGGAGGCAGTTTAAAGAAACACAAGAGTTGACATAATGCAGACACAGTGGGTAAGACAGAGAAAGGAACTATCGTATCACCTTAATGTATTTGTTGGTATATGTAGTCATTTAAATATCCCTCTAATCCCAGTTTATATTTACCAAAGTGATGTTGAGAAATAGTGCCTTCCAAATTGAGTAAAATTCAAGTCCTTTATTTGGACTGACAGGCTCTGCAGGACCTGACCTCTGGATGTCTCTTCAGCAATGTCTCTTGCCATTCTTTACTCTTACTCTTTATGACCCAGGCACAGGCCTTTCAAAAGCACTGACAGTATTCTCAACTTCTTTATTTCAGGACCCCTTGACACTTAAATTTAGGGGGCCCCAGAGAGCTTTATTTCTATATGGATACGTGTGTATCGTTACTATTTTAGAAGATGAAACTAAGAAAATTCTAAGTATTAATATTTACTAATTTGGATGGGGATGGACAGTAAATAGGTTTCAGTATGTAATCTATGCTGGCCTCTTGGGGTTCTCCTGCCTTGAGGCCTCCAAGTATTGTTCTAGCAGGCATGCTACCACCATGTTAATGTTAATATCAGTTTTTAAGTTTAAAATAGCTTTTCCAAAACCAAATAAAATTAATTAGCAGAATAACAGTGCTTTCTATATTTTTCAAAATTTTTAACATCTGGCTTAATGGGTAATGGTTGGATTCTTGCATCTGTTTTTGTATTCAGTTTTATTGTGATCGCATATTTTTAGTAGGAAAAAAATATGACCAGAGATCTGGAGCTTGTTAGGGAGGAGTCTTTTGACAGCCCCTCCACATAATTGTTTATATTCTCTGACAGTAATAGTTGACAAAACTCAGGAGGTAGAAGCAGGTAGATCCTTGTGAGTTCCTGGCCAGCCAGGAGTGAGACTGTAGCAAAACATTTTTTTTTTTTTAAAGACGTGACAAGAGATAATTTCTTCCAAGATCAGACAAGATTTGATGTGTTAAGGGTATATTACTATAGACATGAGATTAGGTTCTTTGTTTGTTGTTTTACTTTTGGTTTTGGTTTTGTAAGATGGGATTTCTCTGTTTTCCTGGCTGTTCTGTAACTCGCTCTGTAAACCAGGCTGGCCTCAAACTCAGAGACCCACCTACCTCTGCCTCCAGATGAGATTGTTTCTTAAAGGTTGATTGTAATGTAGAGTCGAAAAGCAATAAAGTGAACTATTCATATAATGGGTTTGACTTTAAATTGTTTTGTTTTTAGTGTGCAAAATAATAAGTTTTATTATGACATTTTCATACATATTGATCTTTGTACTTCTTTCCTCTGTTGCCTACATCTTTGTTTTTATATCTGCCACATGAGTACCCTGCTGCACCCTCGCCCAGTGTTACATTAGTAATATTGGTCTGTCTAGTAGGTTGAATGGCTTGGCTCTTTATTCAGGGATGATTTTGTAATATAATGCATGGATCATTTGTAGAATGGCTTACTGATATTATTTTAGGGCCTCCAGTTTTTGATACATCTTATAGAATATTTTAGCATTACATTTGTGAGTGTTCCCCCATGTCATCAAGAAAATCCTTAGACCTAGATAACCAAGAGGACCCTAAGAAAGGCACATACATGGATCTACACGGGAAGGAGAAAAAGACAAGATCTGAATAAATTGGGAGTGTGGAGGTCATGGGAGAAGAAAGAAGGGGAGGGGGAGGAAGAGAGGGTAGCAGAGAAAATTATATAGTTCAATTAAAACAATAAAAAAGAAAAAGAAAAAAAGAAAATTCTTAGATTCGGGGTGTCACCAAGCTGATGATATGATGGATTTCAGGCTTCCAGGGCTCCAGTTCTCACTTAAAGCTCCAGCTTGCTCTGTAATAACAAGCACTGTCGTAGTCACTCGCAGGGTGATCTATTAACTGCGGTTTCTCCCTTTTCTGTATTTTGTCTTTGAGACAGGTCTCACTGTGCAGTTCAGGCTGTCCTTTATTTCTTGATCTTCCTGGCTTAGCCTCTTGGTGCTGGGGTTACTTTACAGTAGAAATGCTTTGTTTCCACCTTATCACATAAAAGGTTAAAAAGACTTGTATTCAAAGATTGAAACGTAAGAAATTAGTAATTTTTTTATTCATAAAGAGCATTATGTTAAAGCTGAGTGCCTGCAGTGAAGAGAATAGGAACTAGTGGTGCAGAACTGTGCGCCTTCATGCTCCTGTGCACATAGGTCAGCATTTACTACCAGAGCTTCTGCACTGCTAGTACAGACCTCAGCCTAGGAAAAGCAAGTAATATTTTGTCATTGTGAAAGTGGCAGGTACCGTGAGACTGTCCCATGGGCCTTGTCAGGAAACTCGTGCTTTAGTAATGGCTGAAACTGCAGAAGAATAAGTTATGTACCTCTTCTGAGTCTTTTATGTAAAATTTCTTTCTTTTTTTTTTTTTTATTTTGATTTTTCAAGACAGGGTTTCTCTGTGGCTTTGGAGCCTGTCCTGGAACTAGCTCTTGTAGACCAGGCTGGTCTCGAACTCACAAAGATCCGCCTGCCTCTGCCTCCCGAGTGCTGGGATTAAAGGCATGCGCCACCACCGCCCGGTGTAAAATTTCTTTTACATAGTTTTTAATTACATATATATGTGTAATATATATAAATAGTAGTATTTAAAATTGACCTTATACATCTTACCTTACCTCTTTTTTTTTTCCCGAGTTTTTTTTTAAGGTTTATTCATTTATTATGTATACAATGTATGTATGCCTGCCTATATGTATGTTTGTATGTATGTATGTATGTATGTACAGTGTATGTAGTACATGTATGCTTGCACACCAGAAGAGAGCACCAGATCTCATTATAGATGTTTGTGAGCCACCATGTGGGTGCTGGGATCACTGGAAGAGCAGCCAGTACTCTTAACCACTGGCCATCCCTCCAGCCTGTTACTTACTTCTTATACTTTTTTTTTTTAAGATAATCAAAAATGCCTCTCAGAAGATTATGAGACTTTTATTTTTTTAAATAATGCCTGGCACTAATTAACATATATTCCATTCTTTTAGGTTCACACTGTGCACCAGGCCTCTAAACTTTTGCCAGGGCAAGATGCACCCTTGTTTCATTTGTGTTCTTGTGTGTTTGTGTCTGTCTTCAGATCGCAGCCCAGTGTTAGGTATGTCATTGGAATCCTGTGAATGTGTGATGTTGTTGAAAATGATAAATAAAAATATATTTTCATGTGTAGACTGCAGACCAGTTGGAGTGACATAGTGACTAATGAAATTAGTGGTCTTCATGATTGGATAGAAAAAGACGTGTACTGACTAGATACCATTTTCTTGGGAAACTTTCCTAAGCTACATGAGCACACTGTTTGAAGACAACTTGAAATAGAAAGGTATTTTTCCTACTTTGAGAAACTGTTTGACCTTTAAATGTATTTTCAGTGTATAGGATGAGCCTTGTATTTTAAAATGGACTTCTTTGGTTTCCTGTAATTTTTAAGAGTAGGAAAAAACACCACCTTGAGCATAGAGAGAAAAGAGAAAATAGAGGAAGATCCTTACTTAAAGAGCGAACTAAATTAACTGATCATTTGAATAAGAAGACTAGAAAAGAGCACCCTGCTAGTTGCATGTCCCCTTGACTCTTGCCACAAGCAAAAAGGCCTCTGGAGAATGATTCTGCTGCTGTCAGGTGGTTTACAATCCTTGTGTAAGAATCATCATGGCACATCCTTTTCAAAGTTTATTACTCAGGGTGGAAGACAGTGGTAACAGATAAGGTGGCTGGGCATTTTTTAGTGGGAGAAGCAGATGATATATAAAGGTTTTCTTAATAATTTGTAGATGAGTATTAAATGACAATAAGTTGTGTGTGGTATATGCATATGTATGTGCAGGTGTGTGTGCACATGGACACAGGTGTGTGTGCACTTGGAGGCCAGAGCTCAGTGCTGGGTATCTTAGTTGCTCTCCACTTTATTTTCTGTACCTGGTGCACAGCTAGGTTAGCTGGTCAGCTAGCAAGCTCCAGGGAATTCTAGACATGTGCTACAAAAGGTGGGCCCGCTGGTTAAGAATTATATTAGGAGGGAAAAAGAATAATATCAGCAAGAATTGGCTTTAAAAAAAAAATTGCCGCCGGGCCGTGGTGGCGCATGCCTTTAATCCCAGCACTCGGGAGGCAGAGGCAGGCGGATCATTGTGAGTTCGAGACCAGCCTGGTCTACAAGAGCTAGTTCCAGCGCAGGCTCCAAATCCACAGAGAAACCCTGTCTCGAAAAATCAAAAAAAAAAAAGAAAAAAAAGAAAAAAAATTGCCAACTGGTTATCTAATACCAAATGGTCAGCCCTGAAAACATACATACAAGTAAAATTATACAGGTTTACTTAGAAATATGTATGTAAATATATATGTGTGTACATATAACAACAGTTAATGAGGAAAGAGGCCATAAATTATAAAGCGAGTAAGGAAGGATATACCAGAGGGTTTGGATGGAGGAAAATAAAGGGAAAAATGATATAATTACATTATAAATCTTAAAAATATAAGAAAACCTTTTTATTTTTTATGAATGACTGTTTTGCCTGCATGTGTATAGGTGTGGGCACCTCATATGTGCCTGGTGCCCACAGAGGCCAGAAAAGAGGGTCCAATCCCCTGGAACTAGAGTTACAGACAGTTGTGTGCCTCCAAATGAATGCTGGGAACCCAGTCCTCTACAAGAGCAGCACTCTTAAGCACTGAGCTATCTCTCTAGCCCCAGGCACTGACTTGATAGAACAGTTTAGAAGAGCAGGATGGGAAGTGGAGCAGCAATGACTCATTCAGTGAACTCCGATGGTTATCTTGTGGTGCTCTGTAGGTAAAATGCCTCTCTGTATCTCCCTCCATTTCTGGAAGTACATATTTTACAAATATACTTTGCAGTATATTTAAAATTTTTAAATGTAATTTATGGTTGACATGTAATTATTGTACTTATAAGCATTATTTTTGATACATTTATTATTTCTTTATGGTAAGAATGTATAAAAACTGTTGTTGTAGTTATTTTGAAATATACACATTATTTTTAACTCAGGCATCTTGTTGTGCAGTAAAGCCCCACTGTGTTGTAGGAGGACCGCTTGTTTGTTCCTTGCTGCTCAGCCCCAAAATAACCACACAGAAACTGTATTAATTAAATCACTGCTTGGCCTATTAGCTCTAGCTTCTTATTGGCTAGCTCTTACATCTTAATTTAACCCATCTGTTAATCTGTGTATCGTTACATGGCTGTGGCACACTGTGTGTGTGTGTGTGTGTGTGTGTGTAGGTATATATGTATGTATACATGTATTTTTTGATGTACTGATTTTATTTCCTTTGGATATACCAAAATTGTGAGCTTGCAGGTAGTTGTATCTTTTTGGTTTTGCTTTTGTATGTGTTTGAGAAAACACCATACTGTCTTCAGTGATGGCTATACTATTTGAGTTTCTTTTGTTTTTCCCCCCCTCTATATTCTTGTTAGTGTTTTTCTCGACTTATTTCCATTGATAATCGCCATTTTAATTCATGGGGGGGCTGATATTTTGTTGTAGATTTGATTTTATTAGTTCACTAGTGATCCCTGCTGTTAAACTATTTTTTTTAATGTACCTGTTTCTGAATATTTTAGACATGTTTACTCAGGTGTCTTGTCCATTTTAACTGGCGTATTTGGTTGTTGTAGAAATAATATCCTTGTGCACTTTGGATATTATCTCCCTATCAGATGTATAGTTTGTAAATACATCCTTCCGCACTTTAACTTGCATGTCTGGTTGTTGGGGTTTGGCTGTTTCTAGTGTGTTATAGTTCCTTTGTCTATTTCTGCTTTTGCTACCATGTGTCTTAATTACTTTTCTATTGCTGTGAAGAGGCACCATAACCAAGGCAACTTAAAGAAAAAAATGTATTTGGGTTTGTAGTTCTAGAGGTTTAGCATTCATGACCATCATGGCGGCAGGAAGCATGGCGGCAGAGGCAGACAGTGAAGCTGACACAGTTGACATCTGATCCACAAGCACTAGGTACAGAGAGCTAACTGTGAATGGTGTAGACTGGAAACCTCAAAGCCAGTGACCCAGTGGCATACTTTCTCTAACAGGGCCACACCTTTTAATCCTTCTCAAACGGGTCCAGCAACTGGAGACAAACATCCCACATGTGTGCTTTTAGGGTTTTATACCAATAAAAAAAATCAGGAAACGAAATTTAATAAGGCTCAAAAAAAAATGGACAAATACCTCATGTTTAGTGTTGAAAGAATAGTTAGTCCATCCATACTACACAAAGAAGTCTACAGATTTAATCCTATCAAAATACCAAAGACATTTGTCACACACGAAAACCAAACTCTAAAATTTGTATAAAATCCCAAAAACGCCTGACTAGCCAAAGCAGTTGTGAAAACAAAAAGGAAAATAAACCACCAAACTGTAGTCCCCAAAACAGCAGCACAATGATGCAGAAGTAGACAGCCCAGAGATGATCCATTCAAATTTAGACTGAACTGACCCTTGAAAAAGCTGGCAAGAATACATAACGAGTAAAGGACAGACTTCAGTAAGTGGTAGGGGGGTAGGGAAAATCCACACGTTGGAGATGTTAGGCTTGTTTTTGTAACCATATGCAAAAAAAAAAAAAAAGAAAATTACAGATCAATTTCAAGTGGGTTAGAGATGTAAGTGCAAATGGTGAAGCCTGGTGGCCTGGTGACACTGGCCTTGAGCTGTCTCCTGACTCCTTCCTTTGCTGATCTTGTGACCCAAGAACCACCTTGTGACCAGCCACTGTCTTAGAGTCTTTTTCCTGGGGTTGATTTACTGACCCTTGCTAAGTTCTAGGGGATGTCTGTAAATGAACCTTCCAGGTCATATGTAAGAAAATGCAAAGATGTGTACCAAAGAAAAGCTGTATATAATGTTTTGGGTTTTTTTTTTATTTGTTGTTTTTTTGCTTTTGAGGCAGGACCCCACTATGTAGCTTTGGTTGTCTTAGGACTCCCTGTGTAGACCATGCTGGCCTCAAACTTGCCTATCTCTGTCTCTCCAGAGTGCTAAGATTCAATGCATTCAAAAGAATACCACCAAAAACCAGTGTTCTTTTTCTTTAAAACACCTTTGGGGTATTAATCAAGGTTGAAGGTTAAAATCAGCTGGGTTTGTTTTTTGTTTTCGTTTGTGTTTGTTCTTAAATTGGTTACCCTAAACCCAAAAAATTCAGTGATCTCTGTTGCCTTATGGAAAGTGAGCTTTTGTTTACTCACACCCTCTCTTTTTCCTTCTTCCCTTCCTTCCTTCTTTCTTCCTTCCCTCCACATCGGGAGATGTGCAGAAAGGGCTCTTTGATTCATGTGAACAGTACTAAAAAGACTTGGCTGTGTAGTTCTGTAGTTTACTGTTTGTTCAGAATAAAAGTTACAGAGTAACTGAGGAGCTGTTGGCAAGTGATGGCTTCTGGAAAAGTGGAAGTTCCTTTAGGTCAGGAATTGAGCCCCGAGCAGCTACAACCTATGCTCCCCATGCATGGCCCTACATACAGGTACATACTGGCAGTGCTGAGTAGATTCAGTGAATTTAAAAAATAAATAATAGGATGAAAGAAAGGAACAGACAAATAGAGGGAATTGGGAATGAGTTTGATTAAAATATTCTGTATCCATGTACGGAATCCTCAGACAAATCCTTAGCACCCAAGTAACACACAACCACATACACACAGTTAAAGCAGAACTGTAGTCTATCAGTCCTCTTTGAATAAAAAAGTAATGACGAGTAAGGAAAACTTAGAGTGTGCTGTTTTGTTTGTAAATATCTTTAATGAAATTGTTCTGAATAAAAGGCCTCATAATACGCCAGGCTGTGATAGCACACATCTTTAATCCCAGCACTCAGGAGGCAGAGACAGGCAGATCTCTGTGTTTGAGGCCAGCCTGGTCTACAGTGTGAGTTTCAGGACAGACAGGGTTACACAGAGAAACCCTGTCTCAAAAAACCAAAAAACAAAAGCTTCATGTTTATTTGAGAGGGGGGAAAAGGTATGGTGTACAACAATGAGGTAAAAGATCCTCAAGCATTTTTTTGTTTGTTTGTTAAACTAGCTTCAGGTCTTGTTTGGCTGTGTGTCTTGAATGAGCTGTTTCAATTCTGATTTCCATTTCCTTAGCTATAAAAAAAAAGTTAAGTATGATAAATAGAGCTCAGGCACATGCCTGCCATATGGTGGGTAGGTGCTTGCTTTGTGGGATGTGGCTTGTCAGGGCACAAACCATATACAGTTTCCTCTGGTTTCTGCATGATAGCAATACTTCACTGTGCTGCTCTGGACACCAGAATTGGATGCAAAAATGCAACTTGGCCACTGACCACCTAGGTAGTCTTAGAAAATGCAGCTTTAATTGCATTGCCTAAATACTGTCATAATCATGGTCATCATAGTGTGTCCTTGTGAGTTCCTTTCTAGAGCTCTGCCATGTTGTAGGGTGACCATTCAATAGTATGAAGACACTTTAATAAAACACTACCTAAAGTTTATCTGTGACCAAGTTTTTTTTTTGACAGAATTCTTACATTTTAAGCAAGAAGGGGTTTACTATATATTACAGAATTTAGAGACAATTTGAAACAGTCTTATTCCGAGATATAAAAGCTTCAGATTTTAATACCTCCTCCTCCTCCTACTTCTTCTTTAATGTGTATGACTATTTTTTCTGCTTGTCTGTTTGTGAATCATGCATACCTGGTGTCAGTAAAGGCCAGCAGAGTGTCAGATCCCCTGGGATTAAACTGGAGTTACAGACAGTTGTGAGTCACCATGTGGTTGCTGGGAATTGAACCTGGGTCTTCTGGAAGAGCTGCCAGTGCTTTTAACCACTTAGCCATCTCTCCAACCCCAATATTTTTATGTTGAGCAAACTAGGAGAAAATTAGTAGCCAGGGCTACTAGACCTAGTCTAAAAGCAGTAGCAACAAAAACCCTCAATGGGGTAAAGGCATCTGACACACACGCCCAAAGAACTGTTCCAGAACTCATGTCAGAGTAGAAGAAGAGAACCGACTGGGCAAAGTTGTCTTTTGACCTCCTCAGGCCCGTAGCCCTTGATAGTACTAATAATAAACAAAATAAAAATGAAAAGTCTATTCCCTGGCAGAAGCAACTTAAGGAAGAAAGGGTCTCTTCTGTGTCACAGCTCATGTTACAGTCCATTGTTGTGGGGAAATCATAGCAGCAGGAGCTTGAGACAGCAGGTCACATTGCATCCACAGTCAAGGAGCAGAGACGAGGAAATGCTAGTGTGCAGTGTTTTGCTTGCCTTCTGTATTTTATACTGTGTAGGATTCTCTACCCAGAGAATGGTTCCACCTACAGTTAAGATGGGTCCTCCAACATGAATGAACATAATCAAAATACCCCCCACACACCCAAAGGCCTATCTCCCGGGTAATTCTGATTCTGTCAAGTTAGCAGTTAATAATAACTGTCTCATGTGGCAGTATTTTCACCACACCACATTTTTTCCCTTTCCTGCTCAGATCATCCTTGACTCGCAACTTCACAAGTTCCAGTCCCTGCACTCTTTTCTTCATGTAACTTTGTTGGGATGTTACATCTCTGCTTCTAGTTCCAATACCCCCGCTAGCTGTTTTTTGTTGTTGTTGTTTTGTTTTTTAAGGCAGGGTTTCTCTGTTGCTTTGGAGCATGTCCTGGAACTCACTCTGTAGACCAGGCTGGCCTCGAACTCACAGAGATCCGTCTGCCTCTGCCTCTCAAATGCTGGGGTTAAAGGCGTGCGCCATCATCGCCCAGCTCCTGTTAATCCTAATGTAACTGATCAGTGGCTGCACTTTGGAAAGGTGCTTGTCTTGTTCTGTTTTCTACCTTATTTTTGAATGTATTGCAGATGCTGTTTTTAACATTATAAAAATCCTCTATTTCCTTTTATAGCATCGCCATGGTAGCAGATCATTTAAAAAGCCACAACGGTATTGCTACCCTAAATTGACCTTCCTCGAAGCTGAGCTAACTCTTTGAACTGCCTACATTTTTTCCCTATGGCAGTAGAGTTCTTCGACCTTTTAATTTTTAAGTTAAAAATTAAATTTTAAAAATCTTTTGAGTTGAATAGGAAAGGTGCAGGTGCTGGCTAATTGGAAAGAGCAAACGTGAGGGCCGCGTGCAGTACACAATGGTGAAACAATGTCAGCTGTGCAGAAATGGAACGCTTTTACAGGAATAAGTAAGCCTCCTGCAAGACTTCTGCTGGAACTGACTCTTAGGTTCACTATGATCTCAGCACTTGGCACTTTGGCACCTAAAATAATTGCTACACAGCGCAAAGGGTAGTTTTCTGACAAAATTAAGAAGACAGCACCATAAATTGAGATTTGGGCTCCTATATGAGCTCTTATAACTGAATGTGAGGATTCCAAAATATTGGAGAACAGTAAAAAAGTCTCTGAACATGCAGCAACCAAAAATGAATTCAAAATCAAACACATAGCGAACCCAAGGTGTTCTGGCAGCAGTTGCCCATGTTGCAGCACACAGGGCTGAGGAGAGTCCACATGCAGACTGTGCATGCTGCTGCACCACACAGGGCTGAGGAGAGTCCACATGCAGACTGTGCATGCTGCTGCACCACACAGGGCTGAGGAGCATGCCTGAAACACCTTGGCTCAGATGTAGGCCATGAATGACAGTGCTCTTACAGCATACATAGTTTTCTGTTCTTACAGATATGTATGGCTGACTTACAGAAAACAAAAGCCTAATGTTCTCCCATTATCATCTTCAGCATATAAAGCTCAAATTCACATATGCTTGGATTATATTGTGTGGGAATGCTAGATCTCAAAAATTGGTATTTGAGTTTCTGATTTTAGTTTCTTTAGAAAACAAAGCAGAAAACCTGGGCAGTGGTGGTACATGCCTTTAATCCCAGCACTCGGGAGGCAGAGGCAGGTGGATCTGTGAGTTTGAGGCCATCGTCGTCTACATAGTGAGTTCTAGGACAACAAGGACTACACAGAGAACCTTGTTTCAAAATAAATAAATAAGTGAATAGAATAGAGTAGAGTAGAGTAAACAGGAATAGAATAGTTGAGCCAAGGAGATGGCTCAGCAGATAAAAGGCACTTGCTGCACAAGCCTTACAACTTGGGTTTAGCTCCCTTGAACCAGTGTAAAGTTGGTGGTGTGTGTATATGGCACAAGATGTGAGGCAAGGACAAGAGAATTCCCTAAAGCTCAAGGGTAGGCAACCTGGAATATGCAGGGCAGCAGCAAGCAAGAGGGACTCTCCCTCCAGGTGGAAGGTTGTTGCAAATAGGGGAGAGGTGTGGGTTGTGTTCCCCAGCTGCCAGCTTCCAGCCCCCAGCCGCTGGCCCGCTCAGCCGCTGGTTGCTTGCCCGAAATAACCACATGAGACTGTATTCATTTAAATACTACCTGGCCCATTATCTCTTAGCTCTCACATCTAAACTAACCCATTATAAAAGTCTGTATGTCACCACGACGTGGGTGACTTACCAGAAAGGTCTAACCTGCATCCATCTGCGATGGGGACCTCATGGCGACTGGCTCTCTCACTTCCTTTCTTCTCAGAACTTCCGTTCTGTCTACTCCGCCCACCTAAGGGCTGACCTATCTTAAAAGCCAGGCAGCTCTTTATTCAACCAATAAGAGTAATACAAAATACAGGAGAACACTCCCACATCAGAAGGTGAGGACCAACACCCACGGTTCTCCTCTGACCTCCACACACATGTTGCAGTGCGCACACACTGACATGTACACACATACAAATAAATGAATAAATCAATACATATTTTGGAGGTTGGAGAGATGCCCAGTGATTAAGAGCACTTGCTGCTCTTTCACATGACCCAAGTCAGGTAACTCACAACATCTGTAATTCCAACTCCAGGAGCTCTAATACCTTCTGACTTCATCAAGAACTTGCACATATGTGGCATCTACACATACAGACACACATAAATAATAGTAAGTATTTTAATTACTAATTTTTTATTGTTAAATGAATTTTGGCTTGGGATTAGAAAAGAATTTCCAACAATTTCTGGAAATAACCCTAAGCATATTTCTGCATATAGAATCATAGTTCTATTGACAGTTATACAAATGAGAATATTGATCAGCTCTGAAAAATGTTGAAGGTGGTCTAACTAAAGTTTGGCCAGCCTTGTGACATGTTGTCTTCCATGAAGCTCACAATTGAGAACCGTGTAATCAAGTTGGAAAATATTCTTAGGTTTTAAGTATGTTTACCATACTGTGTTGGGCTGCATTCATAGCTGTCCTCAGCCACATGTGACCCATGGGCTACAGGTTAGGCATACCTCCTGTGTCTCATTGTATCACATCCTCAGCCAAGAACTATGTACAAATAAATAAACATACCTCATTATGAAAATTAGTCTTTAATAAGTGGGGAGATTGTATAATGATTGTTTAAAAATAAACTTATGATATATTACTAGGAAATGTTTGTGTAATTATTTTATATACCTATGTACCTGGGGTTGTGTAAAAAATTCAGTGATAAAGGTCGTAAGAAAGGGAAAGAAGCTGGGGAAGCTAGAGAATTTGAGGGTAGTCATAAGCTCAATGCTTGTTTGAAAATGTCCTTAATGTAACACAGTGCCATACACACAATGAAATTCAAAAAATCGAGGTGGGGGGGGGAATAGCTGAGTTAGTAGAGAGCTTGCCTAAGCATATATGAGGACCAGAATTCAGTCCCTAGCCACACATAAATAGAACATGGAAATATACATCTCATCTGAGCACTCAGGAAATGGAGGCAGAAGGATCCGAAGTTCAGAGTCATCCTCAGTTACATGGCAGGTTCAAGGCACTTGAACCAGAATCCATTCAAATTAATGAACGTTGCAAGTGGGAAAAGTTGAAGAAGTATAATGTAGACTGACAGTTTCTGGGTTGAAGACAGAACCCCACTAACTTACTATTCATGGTAGTGGACCACCATAACATACTGTCTGAACTATAATTTCCAAAACTCTGAAGATAAAGATGAAACGCCTCTAAGAAGGTTTGTTAGACTAAGCTGTGTGAAGTGAAGTTGCCTATGTTACTAAGAGATACTGCTTCCGGCTGTGTTCTCTTGCCTCTTATGTTTTTCACACTTGTTTCTGGTCAGTGTAAAATTTTTAATTCTCATTTTATTTATCTGTGTGTGTGCACGTGAGTTCTGAGGGTCAGAGGCTTGGCAACATGTGCTTTTACGCACGGAACATCTAGTTAGCACTCCTGTCAGCTAACAGTTGGCTAGTGTTTATGTTTTCATTTCCGGGATTATCTTTTTGTCTTTCCTGAATAATAAAGAAAATTAAGGCCGGGCGGTGGTGGCGTATGCCTTTAATCCCAGCACTCGGGAGGCAGAGGCAGGCGGATCTCTGTGAGTTCGAGACTAGCCTGGTCTACAAGAGCTAGTTCCAGAGCAGGCTCCAAAGCTACAGAGAAACCCTGTCTCGAAAAACCAAAAAAAAAAAAAAAAAAAAAGAAAAGAAAAGAAAGAAAGAAAATTAAGCACCCTGATTGTTTCCTATTGCTCTCTAAGGCACAACTGGTCGATCTGCGGTCTGAGCTGACAGAGACTCAAGCAGAGAAAGTTGTTCTAGAGAAAGAAGTTCATGATCAGCTGTTACAGTTACACTCCACTCAGCTTCAGCTTCATGCCAAAACTGGTCAGAGTGTTGACTCTGGCACCATTAAGGCAAAACTGGTAAGTGGATCGTGATGTGCACTTGGGTTTTGGAGGGTGCAAAGATTTGTAGCAGAGTCACAATTACGAAATGTCGTGTTCATTGTGAGAACTCAGGCAATAGAAAGTTTACAGTCATTATATTCATCAGTAGCATCTGTGATATCAATAGCTACCTAAAAGAATAGAAAATGCTCTGTTTTAAAATGTTTGTGTAAGTATATTTAAAGAGTATTTATGATATAGCATAAATTTTTGCTCTGCTGTCTTTCAGGGTTAAATTCAGCTGCTGTAGCAAAAATCCCAAGTAGCATTGAACTTGTTCTTGAATAGTTTATCAGCTCTTTGTCCTCTGCTAACCCTGAGGCAGGCATCCCAGAACTGATGCAGCCATTATTCCAGCCTTGGGATTACCTCGTGTCTGTGTCTAGGCAGAAACAAGGAAGAGTCTAAAGAGAGACAGAAAAATTCTTAACTATGTTAGCCTTTATAGAGAACACTCATTAAATTTCCTCAGTAATTTTTGCCAGTGCCTCATTCACTTAGCCCTAGTTGTATGTTAGTCTGGTGTCTTGGTAAAGTCAGAGTGCTGAGAGTACAGAGAAGGGACCAGTGTAAAAAATAAGCTTTTCTTCTGCTACTGAACATTGTGTCATATCTGTATATTGTTTGGTTGTGAGTTCACTCTAATTAGCCATTAATCACAACAGGCTATGTAAACAGAAAACAAAACTGTAAGGCTTGTTTCAATTTAGCCCATGTATTGAGTGCATTCCATGTGCCAGACATTTGGCTAAATATGTGAAGACAGTAGTAAGAAAGGTAAAGCTTGGGAGCGACAGGCCATGCAACAGTGCTGTTGCTGTCCTGAGTGTAGAGCATACTGAGTTTTACTTAGTTGCCCTTAATTAGGTTTGACTGGTTTCAAGTACTGACTGATATGTTGAAATCTACTTCAGCATCTCTATTCTCCTAAAGTCCTCATAAACTGGAGGCCTATATATCTCTTAATAGTGTTTCATTTAACCACCTTAAAAGTCAGATCATAAATTCTTATTTGAGCTATGTGATATTAACATGGAAAAACATTCTACATTTTTATTGTAAGAGTTCCTAAGCTTTTTGTTTGGTTGGTTTGACTTGGTTTTTTGAGACAGGGTTTCTCAGTGTAGCCTTGGCTGTCCTGGAATTCACTTTGTAGACCAGGATGACCTTGAACTCACAGAGGTACTGCCTCTGCCTCCCAAGTGCTGGGATTAAAGGTGTGTGCCACTATTGCCCAGCTCAAATTCCTAAACCTTTAACAGGTGCTTCAGAGAAACAAATAGTGGGCCAGTTGTATTAACTAATTTTATTTTTAAAAATTTTAGTCTAATATTATAACTGTTGCTTATAGATTTGCAGATATATTTGTGCTAATGGACTTTATCCAACTGATATTCAACATGTGGAAGTTTTCCTTATAATGTTATAAAGTGATAGTGGTACCACTAGATAAATTTGTTTGTTCAATGGTTTTCTAATTGTAAAACTTTTTTTCTTGTATCTGAAGTCTGTCCCCTCTGTGGAGGAGCTGGTAAGTCTGCTGTTTCTCTTGCTTTATTTAATGTGTCATGCTGAAGTGTTGTGGTGTCTTGTGTATTACCTGGTGTCACACTTTGTATTTGAAAGGATGTTTCATGTTCAGATACTTGGAAAGTTCAGAGGGTGCCCGCTGTGCTTTCCTTACTGCATGCGGCTCATCATCTCTCATTTGGGACTTAGGCATTGTTAGCAGAGCTCATCCAGTTTTGAAAACTTTTGAGTCCTTCATGAGGGTATTGAAGGTGTTTTAACCAGGCCTAGTTTTTACCCCCCTCAAGTTTCTGTCTGAACTTAATCCCATTAAGAGGGTGTGCATGCTGATTCCTTCATCCAGTGCATGTGTGAGTTTGGGAATGATTGTGTAACCTTTAAAGCACTGCATTTTAAAATCTTTATCAGAAATTATTTTAGACGGTAACAGTATGTAACTTCTTAGTGTCAAGCTAGATGGATTCCAGTTGACTTATGACTTCACCACTTTTGAAAATACATACTTTACAAGTCTAAAACCTGAAAGAAGCCTTATACTATTACCTAATACAGGAAGGTTAACCAGGAAACAAACTTACAAATTACCTTTAAATCTTAAAGTAATTCCCTTCCATTTCGTTAATCATATTCTTGTTTACATATTGTTTTAAATGACAGACTGTCCTTGAACTCACAGAGATTTGCCTTCTTCTGCCCCCCACCGTACTGGGTTAAAGATGTGTGCTTCCCCGTGGCTGGGTTGCTTATGTGTCTTAATTTCAAGTCTCAGAGACTGTCAGATTCTTTAGGAATTTGAGTTATTAAAAGAAAGTGGTAGCCTCATAAGCGTCTGAAACTCGTTAGTACACTGTAACTAACTCATTAAAGTAACTGGAAGGAGATAGTCCTGTAGTAACGTTTCTATAACCTGCACACCCAAGGAATCCCGGTCCATGCGGGCAGTGAAGCTCAGTGAATGGAGTGCTGCTGCGTGGAGAGCCCCGGGGTCTGTTTCCAGCACCACATAAAACGAGGCAAGGTGGCCAGCCAGCCTGGGCTGTGTAATGAAACTGTCTCAGGAGAGGAGGGGAGGGGGGAAGGAGGGAGGAGATTGGTAATTCCAGAGTCGCTGTGTAGGAGTCTGCATTCTAGCTTTCTAAATCTCTTCCTAGTAATGTCTAGAAATTGAGTGGGCATGTATGGTGTGCATGTTTACAAGAGATGAACAAAAAGCCTTCTTTTCTTCCTTCTGCTTGTCAGCTGTATAAATAAATATTCCTACCAATGAGACAGGGTTCCCCTGGGATGTACCCATATTAGGCAAGCACTCTACTATTAAGCTACACTCCGGCCTGTGTAAAGCAGACATTTATACTGAAATTGCTAGATATCCCACATTTGATAGTTTCCCTTCTACATGTGACACACATACATAATGCACTTAAAATGCAGGTATATTAAGATTATGTAATACCTTGTATTTGAGCTTACTATTTTTGATGTTGGTCAGAATAGAACAAAGCACCAACTAAATTAGTACCAAAATATATTAAACAAATTGGCCAACATTTGCTTCTATTTGTTTGTGTTCTTCTCCCTCCCCCCTTCTTTATTAAGATGGAAGTTGCTGTATACTCCAAGCTGACTTCAAACTTGAGCTGTTTTTATGCCTCTACTTCCAGAGTGCTGGGATTATAGGAGTGAGCCACCATGCTCAACTGTTTATTTGCTTAAGACGGGGTCTCCAGTAGCCTTGGCTAGCTTCAAACTGGCTGTATTGCTGAGCATGGCTTTGAATTCCTGATTGTCCTACCTTGACTTCCCAGGGACTGGGAACATATCCAGTGTATACCTTCTCAATATATAGAATAAAAGGAAAAATACTTAATTGCTGTCTATAACATAGAATAATACCATTTGCCAGTTCCTCAACAGAAAGTTTTTCCTTGTGAGAAGCTAAGTATTCATAAAGGGGACTTAATGGTGAATTGAGTAATGGCCTCTGTATCTCATGAACACGTATAACCATATTTTCCTAGGCTCTTTGGACTTCTGTAAGTCAACAAGAGCGGATATATCTTATATGCTATATGGAATGTGTGGGTGGATTTGACTCAGAGCTAATACCGGTGGCACTCAATTCATTTGTCAGAAGAAGTGTGTTTGAACACACACATAGTAAGCATCTTATTTGGAATTTGCCTTGCTTTGGGCAGAACTTGTATCTTTCATTTTTGATTTTGCTTTGATTTGAAGCTTCCCATTTAATACCTGGATCTTGATTCCATGGTGTGTGAGCTTAAATATTAGTGTATATATATAAACTCAGGGAACAGTGAACATTCTTGTATATGAACTTACAGTAAAAATTTAGCCAGGTGTGGTGGCGCACACTTTTAGTCTCAACACTCGGGAGGCAGAAGCAGGCAGATCTCTGAGTCTGAGGCCACCTGGTCTAAAGAGTGAGTTCTAGGGCAGCCAGGACTACACAGAAACCCTGTCTTGAAAAAAAAAATTGATGGTGATGATTTGGGGATTTTTTTTCCTGAAATACCTGTAGATTTACATAGAAGGCTGAAGATGGCTCTTTTATAAGAGCTGAAGATGAATGACTATTTTACTTCATAGGAGGCAAAGGGAAGAAGTTGTTTTCTCTAGAAAAGTCACTCTGGAATCTGCTGTAAGTTACAAATGCATGAACTAGATCCGGAGAGTAAGAATGCTTTATCCCATAGACAGTCTTTCCTCCAAAAAGTGTTAAGTGTGTGTTCTAACACAGTAAATCCAGGTTCTCTGTGCATGGTTATACAGTGTTTTCTTAAAACTTAGAATGAAGCCAGGGGCACACGCCTTTAATCCCAGAACTCAGGGAAGCAGAGGCAGGCAGATCTCTGTGAGTTTGAGGTCAGCCTGGTTTACAAAGCAAGTTCCAGGACAGGCTCCAAAGCTACACAGAGAAACACTGTCTCGAAAAAAAAAAAAAAAAGAAAGAAAAGGAAAAAAAAAACTTAGAATGAGACAGCAAGATGTTTAAGCGGATAATAGCTAGCCTGGAACTCTCTGTGTAGCCAAAGGTGACTGGGAACTTAGGATCCTTCCGCTGCTTCCTCCTGAGTCTTGCCATTATGAGCTAACATGGGTGGCTTATTATCTTTCTGTTAATCTAGTTTCTTCAGTCATTTTTAGAAAGTAAGTAGACTCAGTGCCCTGCTTAAAGAATTCTGCTCTGGCTTTTCTTAATATCAGGGTGCATCATGCATGCACTTATCCAAAAGAAGGTCCAAGACATCGTATTCCTGAGTTTAAAGGAAGGCAATCCTGCCAAGCATTGTTGTATGTATCTGTAATCCCAGTACTTGAGCGATGGATGAAGGATTTCAGGTTCAGGGCTAGCCTGAGGTACATAGTGAATTCCAGGCCAGCCTAAGATACCTACCAAAACTTGATCTTCAAAAACAAAGGAAGAATTATCATCTAAAGGGATGGTTAAGAGCATTTACTGTTCTTCCAGAAGACCCAGCACTCATCAGCCTGCTCGCAACCTCCAGGAACTGCAGCTCAGGGACCTGATCTCTCCATCGGCCTCCATGGACAGTCCACTTATGTGTGGCACACACACCAAAACTAAATAAAGACATAACAAAGAACTGGAGTCAGCCTTTGTGTTCCAATCCAATTTTCCATGTTTTCTTTGTTTGTATTATGTGCTGAACTTGTGTGTATTTTTAAGGAGCACTGTCTCGTGGCTATAGAATCATAAAGACATTGTTATAAAATTTTGTTTTTAAAATTACAATAGGAAAGAGAGCTTGAAGCAAATAAAACAGAAAAAGTAAAAGAAGCTCAGCTTGAAGCCGAAGTAAAGCTGCTAAGGAAGGAGAATGAGGCCCTCCGCAGGCACATAGCTGTTCTCCAGGCGGAAGTCTATGGGGCGAGATTGGCTGCCAAGTACTTGGATAAGGAGCTGGCAGGCAGGTGTGTACGCAACAGCTCTGCTTGCATTCTTAGGTGACAAGCGGTTTACTCATCTCTTATAAATGAACCACTTTACTCTCAGTTATTTGTGTAGCTGTAAGGTAGCAGTGTTGAATTAATATTGGCAGCATTATTTATTTCAGATGTGTATGTGTGTGTGCACACGTGTGTGTAGCTTACACATACAGACTGATGCTAACTTACTGTGAAGTGCCTGTATCTGTAGAGTAATACTTTTCAGTTATTTCCTGTCTTGACTCTGCAACAGGCAGTGCTCTTAGGATCAGCTGTAAGAAACCCCTTGGTCCTTTACAGCTGATCTTTTTGGTTCTTCAAATAAATTTAAAAATAAAAGTAATTTTTATTATACAAGTTAGTTCAGTTGACTTTAATATTGTTAGGGGAGTTAGTCTCAAACTTTGGTGACATGCTAGTATCAAAACATTTTATACTCATTTTAATATCAAGAACTGAGATGAAGCAAAAATATTTTTAAATTATTTTTAGATTTTTAAATTTTATTTTGTGTGTGTCTGTTTTGCCTGCATGTTGTATATATACCATGTATACCAGAAGTCAGAAGAGCGTGTCAGATCACCTGGAGTAAGAGATACAGATGGTTGTGAATCACCACATGGGTGCTGAGAACTGAGCCTGGGTCCTTTTCAAGAGTGTCAAGTGCTCTTAACCACTGAGCTGCCTCTCTCCAGCCTGGAAGCAAATCATTTTTGTCATTTTGAAATATAAATTTTCTAATGACTTTTTAAAATAATCACTATGTAAAAATAAAGTATCATTAAAGGAAATGTTCTTATATGGTCCATATCGTCTAACTGTTCCTACTTAATAGTACCCTGAATTCAATTATGCAAGAAATAAAGCATGTTGTCATTAAATTTAAAAAAATGTTTTCTTAAGTTTATTTAAATTAAGTATATTAAAGGAGTTCTCATTTCGTTAAAAAATTTTTTTTGCTGGTTTTCCCATAAAGATGCCTGTCCCTTTCAGTTTATCTGTACAAATTCAGAGACATTGGGAAGGACCTGGGTATTTGTTTTGTTATCAACTAAAATGTATACAGCAGCTACTTAAATTAGCATTTCTTCTCAATTATCTTAAATATAGTAAGTGTACTAAAAGCTACTCTCTTTTCCCCATGCGAAGGGTCCAGCAGATACAGTTACTGGGACGAGATATGAAGGGACCTGCTCATGATAAACTCTGGAACCAGTTAGAAGCTGAAATACATTTGCATCGCCACAAAACCGTCATCCGAGCCTGCAGGGGGCGCAACGACCTGAAGCGACCCATGCAAGCACCCCCAGGCCATGTATGTTCCTGCTTCCCACTCAGCCTTTTAGTTTAATTACAACTCTTCTCTATTCTTTGTTTCCTTCTACTAATATTTAAGACCTTTACTTAATGTGTGAAAAGGAGGTTCGCTTATTCAAAGCAGTTACATATTTAAAAGGTTTAGTTACCCAACTAAGTTTTGATCATTTTTCTGACTTAATATTCCAAGAATGATGTTTCTGCAGACAGTAAGTCCTGTCTAGCAAACACATAATGTTTGTATTTTAGATCATATTTCAAAATTTTTCTGTATCATTATTGGGCATACTTAAATTTATTAAAAACTTATTTGTGATAAATTGTATTTGGGAGAACTTTTCAAGGAAATTTTTGATTACCTACATCCAAACATAGATTTTCATTTATTTGGTCTTTGATTAGGTAGAATTTGAAGTCTATGTCCAGTTTTCTGCTTCAGTAGCCATCATTGTACAGGAGCATTCTACTTGGATAAATCCTTATTAAATTTTATTTTATAATGCAGACTTTAGCTATAACAATTTAATATATTGGGCCAGGCATAGTGGCACACGCCTTTAATCCCAGTACTTGGGAGACAGAGGCAGGTAGATTTCTGTGAGTTTGAGGCCAATCTGGTCTACATAGTTTGTTTCAGGACAGCCAGAGGTACATAGTGAGACCATATCTCAAAAAAACAAACAAAAAAATTAATATATGAAGCAGACTTTTTTACAGTGGTTTGCATATTTTAGTACAATATGAACATGGCCTTTGTGTTAGTTATTCATCTATTGCTGTGATGAAAATCTATGTCCAAAACAACTCATAAAAGGAAGCATTTTCCAGTTTCAGACAGTTAATCCATGAACATCTGTATGGAGCACAATTACAGGCAAGCATGATGCTAAGCAGTAGCTAAGAGCTGACATCTGCAGGCAGCAAGAAGAGAGAGAGAGAGAGAGAGAGAGAGAGAGAGAGAGAAGACCACACCTCCTAATCCTTCCTTAACAGTCTACCAACTACGCACCAAACATTCAAATATATGACCCATTCTCATTCAAACCACCACAGCCTTAAACAGTAAAATAACCTGTTGCTTCCACAGATGTTGTTATGTGAATTAATCACACTTAATGAAGAACAGATCACAGTGCATAGTTATGTCATTGTCTTCTAGAGCCTGATGTTTTGTGTTAACTTTGAGGTCCAGTAGGTCTGAGGATAGGTTACAAGGGGACACAGTGGTTGGTGTGGGGTGTATTGGAGTGATAAGGCATACTCAAATAGCTTTGTGGGATTACCTTAACTAGTTAGCTAGAAGCCAGAAGACCAAAGTTATTTTACATTAAATATAGGCGTCTTAATTACTCTGCTAACTATGGACCTTTCAAATAAAGTAGTGAACATAATAGTATGGTGATGTGCCCGGCTACTGCAGTCAGAAAGACGTAGTAGTGATGCAAGGAAAAATGAGAAAAGCACGTAAATAACATTGCAAAGGAAGGGCAGCTCTGAAAGAAATAGCTGAGTGGAGTTGGCCTGGGCTAAGGTCTTGACAACTGTTAGATAAGGAAGTAAGTGAAGAGGAAGCCTGAGCTTTTGCTTTGGCTAACCAAGTGTTCCTTGACTGTACTGATGAAGGAAGTACCAGAAAATGAAAGTCTGCTGGAGGAAAGATGACATCAGTTCTAGACAAGCAGTGTTTGAGGTGCTGGTGTGACATCTAAGAAATCCATCCAATTGAGCCTATGACTGGAATTCAGGAAAGAACTCTTATGTTGGAAAGATATTAGGGAAGCAATGTTTCTCTGGTATAATTGAAATCATGGAAATAAGTAGTCAGTGAAAGTTGAATAAACCAAACAGGAACAGGAGGCCAAGGATAAAAACTTAATATGATGGGAGAGAGTTGGCCCCAAAGAAAGAAGCCAGGAACAGTCAGATGTAGGTCGCCTGGGAAAGCAGTGCATTAGAAACAAAGGAAAAGAGTGGGTTTCTAAGTGAGTATTTATTGGCCTCTGTCAACTTTCTGCTGGGTAGAGTAGTTACTGAAAGTGTTCATTAGGTTTAGTACTATTTTTACAAGTGACCATAAAGAAAATTGCAGGCTAGGAAATAATCTTAATCGTAGTGATTAATGTAGGAGGCGAGTAAGTGTGTGCAGAGGGCGGAAGATGGTGACCAAAAAGATGGGCAGGTGGGCGGGATGTTGGGTTGGGCTCCTTTTTCTGTTTGGTTTAGGGGTTTGTCAGTATCTTAAAATTGGAAAATGGTTAGAATTATTTACCTGCTGAGTTGAAAAGGAGTTTAGGAGAGAGAAAAGGATTAAAGATACCAGAAGGAGTCGAGTGGGCCAGCGCAAAAAGTGTTTGCTTAGCATGCAATAAAGTGTTGGTTTTGAACTCAAAAAAAGGTAAGGGAGGGCTGGAGAGATGGCTCAGTGGTTAAGAGCATTGCCTGCTCTTCCAAAGGTCCTGAGTTCAATTCCCAGCAACCACATGGTGGCTCACAACCAT
>JAQHUG010000002.1:719056-767327 GCA_028555095.1 Dicrostonyx torquatus | reverse complement strand
AAAAAAAAAAGACATTACATGTAGGAAAAACACCAATATACATAAAATAAGTTTTTTAAAAATAGAAACAATTATACAAGCTATATAAAGTGAGACCAGTTAACAATTACTGTATTTCCTCAATTCAACATAGTATATTTTTCCTTTTCTGAAGTTGAGGATTTATCATACAATTTTAAAATTGTCTTGGTTAAAACTGTACATGATGGTACATGTCTTTAATCCCAGCATTTGTCAAGCAGAGCCAGGGGATATCTGTGAGTTCAAGGCCAGCCTGGTCTACATACCAAGTTCCAGTGAGAGACCTTTATGGTTATACATAAAATAATTGATTCTTCTCATACATATTTTAGTCAGTGTTCTATTGCTGTGAAGAGAGTCTTTGAGGCTGAGGCAACTCATGAGAGAAAATACTTAATTGGGGCTTGTTTACAGTTTTACAGGTTTAGTCCATTATCATGGTGGGGAGCATGGCAGCATATATGGCACTGGAGCAGTTGCTAAGCAGAGTCACTGGGCCTGGCTTGGGCTTCTAAAGTCCATCCCCAGTGGCATACTTCCTTCAGAAGGCCACACCTACACCAACAAGACCGTACCTCATAGTCCTTCTAATAATAATAATAACAATTTTACTCCCTGGTGATTAAGCATTCAATTATATGAACCTATGGGAGCCTTTCTTATTCAGTACACAACAATTTAGATTTGATAAAAGTTCTATGGAAATGCCAGCAGTGGTGGTGCACGCCTTTAATCGGGAGGTAGAGGCAGGCAGATCTCTGTGATTTTGAGGCCTGGTCTACAAGAGCTAGTTTAGGACAGGTTCTGAAAGAAACTACAGAGAAACCCTGTCTTGAAAAAGAAAAAGTGGCCCACAAGATGGCAAAAGTACCATGGAACACTAGTATATAATTTGCTTTTAACAAATTTGGAGGTCTATAATGATTTAAAAAAAATTTAATATTTTTAGTCATTGAATGTGGAGATGCCTCTTTGGTAGCATGTAAAATTTTACTTGGTATTTACAGAGACCCTCTGCTTATTGAAATGAGTTATTAAGAAAATGTCTTGTCTCTGAGATGGTCTGTAGCTATTTTATAAACTATAAACTAACTAACTGCCTTTGATATTGTTATTGTTAGGGTGGGAAGGAGCATGGTGTTCCCATTCTCATCTCTGAGATCCATCCAGGGCAGCCCGCTGATAGATGTGGAGGGCTGCATGTTGGAGATGCTATCCTGGCTGTGAACGGTGTTAACCTAAGGGACACAAAGCATAAAGAAGCTGTAACCATACTTTCCCAGCAGGTGAGTTCTCTTTATAATTAAAACTGGACTGCACTAGAGCTTGTTTCCGTTCTTTGAAGCTTGTAGATATCATTTGGTCACATTTGCTGAAAAGGACAGTTATGTTTATTCCTTTCCAAAGCTGCTTAACTTTGGACAGATTATGTAAGTCTTCTGTGCAGCAATGTCGTCGGTACAGTTGAAATGAAACCGTAGGGTGTGTGTTGATACTCAGAATCAGATAGGTAGTTAGGAGCATGATTGACAGCATCACAGTAATATGGGGCATTAGAGGAAGG
This sequence comes from Dicrostonyx torquatus, assembly GCA_028555095.1. Taxonomy (NCBI): domain Eukaryota; kingdom Metazoa; phylum Chordata; class Mammalia; order Rodentia; family Cricetidae; genus Dicrostonyx; species Dicrostonyx torquatus. Next base: position 765,742 of record JAQHUG010000002.1, on the reverse strand, counting down.
ACTGCTGGGAGTAGACTGGTTTAGTTACATAACTGTATCTGAAGGACCCCTAGCGTTCCTCTAGCCCAATTTTCTTATTTAACATAATGAAGCTGGGTTGAGAGTTGGCTCAGTAGTTAAGGATTCTTGCTACTCTTGCAGAGGACACAGATTCCACTCAACACCTACATGATCATGAATAATTTCAGTTCCGGGATCGATCCTAAGCCCTCTTCTGGCTTCCAAGGGCATAGACATTCATGCAGGCAAAATACTAGTATGAATAATATAAAATAATGATAATGATGAAAAAGTAGCTGAGCTGAAATTCTTTGAGAATAAAGGATATGCTCAGAGTTGCCTAACAAATTAAATTATAGAATAAAAATCCATATTTTGGGGCTGGAGAGATGGCTCAGCGGTTAAGAGAACTGGCTGCTCATGCAGAGGACCCAGGTTCAATTCCCAGCTCCCACATGGCAGCTCATTCCTGCCTGTAATTCCAGTTTCAGAGTATCCCATACCGTCACACAGATATACATGCAGGCAAAACTCTAATAAAAAGAAAAAAAATTATATTTAGATTCGGATTTGTATCTCATGTTCTTAAAACCTCTGTTTTCCTCTGAGAATAGGGTTGAGGAAATTAGAACAATAGGGTGCGGGTCTTGACATGTATACTATTTTAGAGCAATCATAGTTGAATGTGATTATATAGATAATTAGCTCTTCATGAAGCACAGAACATCTCTGTGACATTGTTTAAATAGCTTCAATAAAGGGAAGGCCTAGTGATAATGGCTTTTTTAGAGAGATCTTCTATATTAAGCCTGAAATTTGTGTTTGCATGTATTTCTAACCTTTTGATACTGTGACGGAGCATTGTCACCTACAAAGTTTACTCTTTGGAATCACACAATGAAGTTTTAAAAATGGCAAAAACAATCTTTCAATGTTTTAAGTAAGTTTGTAGTTTTGTGTTGGGTCACATTCATAGGTATCCTAGGCACATGTATGTGGGCCATGGGCTAGACATGGACATGCCTTTGAGAAGACCACATTATCAATCTACCTTCACACATGGTATTTTTAATTATGTGGGTGCTGGGACTCTCATCTGGGTCCTCTGCAAGAGCAGCAAGTGCCCTTAACCACTGAGCCATCCCTCAGCCCACCTTCATTATGTTAAATAAAGTAGGCTAGAGGAACGCTAGGGGTCCTTCAGTTACAGTCACGTGACTAAACCAGTCTACTCCCAGCAATCCTTCCTCTCACACCCCATATTACTGTGATGCTCTGTCATTTAATTATCTGAGAAAGAACGCTGCTGTAGTCTCTTGAGTTAGTGTTTTCTGGACTCAGCTGGACAGTGTGTCAGTAGCTGGATGAATAGCAGCTGTGGGAGGAGGTGCAGGTAGATAGTAGAGAGTGTCAAACACAAGAGTCCGTAGCACATTCTCAGGGGTAGCACCAGGAAAGCAGAGCACCGAAGACACTAAGTGGGTAGCAGACAAAACTGGCATATTCTCCTTTGACAAAAGACAGGCTGTAATTTTCAGAGTTACAGACACAAAACTAGATGACAGCTATACCTTGGGAATTTTCTTTACCTTAAAATTATTATAATTTTATACTCAAGCATAAAGTAGTTATTAAAGAATAACAATAGCAATATTACATCTAGCCTAGCATAGTAAAATGAGTAAGGACTTCACAGCCAAATTGCTATTTCTTTATGATTGCTTGTTATATGGGGAAAGCTGTGTGTTCTCTTCAATACTCACCAGGGCCTCTCATTTATGAGAAGAGCATGAGGATGCTCTGGGGATCAATAAAAGCTGATAATTTTATGCAACAAATATACCAGTTATTGTTATTACTACATAAATACTTTTATTAATACTTATCTTGTCTCATTAAAAAGTTTTTCTTTTAAACAAAGGTTTAAGAATTAGAAAAAAGTTGTGTGTAGTAATTCACACCCAGTATGAAATCTGAAGCAGGAGGATTGCTGAAGTTTGAAGCTAGTGAGGTTGAGTTGAGCTCCAGACTGGTGTAGTCTACAGAATAAGTTCCTTTCTCAAAGGGAGAACAATAAATTACAGCAATTTTTTTTAACTGTTTAACACCCTTGTATGCAAGTTAATTTAATATCTGCTTAAATAGATTTGCTAAATTTCTGGTAAAGTGCAAGATGAGTTGCACTTGTTCCGATAGTCTGTAAATTTCATAGATAAGCGTCCTTTTTATTTTAGATACATTATTTAAAATACTGTGGTCAGGCCAGGCATACACCAGCAATCCTTTTTCTTAAGAGGTGAAGGCAGGAGGCTGGAGAGATAACTCAACGGTTAATGGCTACTTTTACAGAGGTACTGAGTTCAATTCCCAGCAACCATGGTGCCTCACAACCATCTGTAGTGGGATCTGATGCCCTCTTCTATCATAAAGTTGTACATGCAGATAAAGCACTTATATACATAGAATTAAAAAAAAATAAGAGAGAGAGAGAGAGGTAGAGGCAGGAAAGTTAGGGGTTGAAGCTCATACCCAGCTGTGTGTGGATTCAAGGCCAACCTGGTCTGCTTGATACTTTGTCTTGAATGAATGAATTCTTTTCTCAGTAGAAGGCCCTTTAATAGTAGAAGGAACTCCCTTGTAGAGAAAATCCACAGAGTGTCTGGCCATCATGGCCTCGTGCACTTGCAGCTCTTGAGAGTCTAGAATTTCATACCTGACTGGAAAGGAGCAGTCCCTGCCATCTCCTCCTGGGATCTGTTCCTGAAGACTGAGAATTGTCTTGATGATGATCACAGTGATTTGACTTTCTGTCTTTGCCTGTTTTAGAGGGGGGAGATTGAATTTGAAGTAGTGTACGTGGCTCCTGAAGTGGACTCTGATGATGAAAATGTAGAGTATGAAGATGAGAGTGGACACCGGTACCGTTTGTATCTGGATGAGTTAGAAGGAGGCGCTAATCCTGGTGCTAGTTGCAAAGACGGTGGTGGTGAAATGAAAGTGTTACAAGGTAAAAATCGCTCTAATTTTATTACAAATATTTTGAAATGTAAAAGCCTCTGTGTTCTTCATTAACACGGTTTTGATGCTGAAGAATGAAAGGAATGACAGTTGCTCTGCAGGTTTTATTATGCGCCTCTAAGTTACATGTTTTCTTTTTCTTTTTTATATAATTTTACATACGAACCACAGTTTCCCCTCCCGCCTCTCCTCCCGTTCCCTCCCCAATGCCAGTTGTTTTTGTACATTGCTTTTTAATATTCCACTTGATGAGATGCAAGTACACATGTCACTTCCCAGTGTACTAAACAAAGTACACATCCATTGCTTGCCCAGCTTACGTATGCAGCTTCACCTCGCATATCCAGCAAAGGTGCTGCCCTTAACAAGTATTGCCCTGGTTCAGTTCCTAGCCCTTTTTGGAGGAGTGACTGACAGACGATGGTTATTCAGACTGTTGGGTGGCTATTATCTTAAAATTTTTCAGTCTGTTACTTCAGAGAAGACAATTAAGAGTATTTATTGCCAGAAATAAAATACGAGCTCTCAAGTGAAAATTAGTGTTTTATAAAACATGGCATCAATCCCCATGGACTTAACTGGTTCCCATATGTAAGTTTGTAATGACCTGGATGGACACACTCGTGAAAGTAATTCTTACACAATGCAATAAAGTGTGTCAGCTTTTAAATTGCTACTTTAGCAATCCAGTGTTTTTCGTTTTTTTGTTTGTTTTTGTATTTTTTGGTGTTTTTTTTGTTTTTTGGGTTTTTTTTTGTTTTTGTTTTTTCGAGACAGGGTTTCTCTGGCTTTGGAGCCTGTGCTGGAACTAGCTCTTGTAGACCAGGCTGGTCTCGAACTCACCAAGATCTGCCTGCCTCTGCCTCCCGAGTGCTGGGATTAAAGGCGTGCGCCACCACCGCCCGGCAATCCAGTGTTTTTCATATGACCCATATGTGATTTTACAAAATTCTGTGTGTTCACCTTCATGATGTAAGAAGAGCAATTATATTTGAATGTCATTGTGCATTGGTAATGCCTGAGTTCCATTGTTAGATTTCTGTATAATACTAAACAATAGACAGTTATTTGAAAAGACAATTAAAATCCTCTTTCCCAGCTATAGGTCTATGAAGCTGGTTCTGCATGCACTTGTAAGGAAGTAAACTAAAACCTAGAGGCAAATCTAGCTGTCTTCTGTAAAGCCACTGGGGCTGGAGAGATGGCTCAGAGGTTAAGAGCATTTGCCACTCTGTGGAGGACTGGAGTTCAGCACCCACATTGTGCAGCTCACAGCCTAATGTAACTTCAGCTCCAGGGGGGAATCGGATGCCCTCTTCTGGCCTCCACAGGCATTTAGACGCATGTGTACATACATATACACATAAATAGCAATAAACCTGTTAAAACTGTTGTTTTTATGAAATGAAGAGCAAGCAGCAGCACTTAGGCTGAGACAGTTGAACCTGAGCTTGAGGCCAGCCTGGTGTACAGAGTGAGTCCCAGGACAGCCAGACTTGTACGCTTAGACTCTGTCTTGAGGAGGGAGAGGGCCACACAATGGACATGGATGAACTACTGTGGAATTTTTTCAGAACCTTCCAGTGTTGAGCTGCGATCCTGTTATCTTTTTACAATCATGGGTATTAGAAAACCTGTTCAAGCTGGACAGTGGTGGCGCACACCTTTAATCCCAGTACTTGGGGGGCAGAGGCTGGTGGATCTCTGAGATCAAGGCCAGCCTGGTCTATAGAGTGAGTTCCAGGATAGCCAGGACTACACAGAGAAAACCTGTCTTGAAAAGCCCAAAATACATGTTTCTTACTTTTTGTTATGGCTGAGGTTAGAAAACTTCTGTAAACTGCAAGCACTTAAATCATGAAATATGACTCAGCCAAAATGCATGCCATCTGGCATATCACTGTTAACTGAGCCAGATAATAAAAAGTATGTCTTTGTTGGGTTTGAGGTCTTCCTATGACCCTTAATCTGGCCAGGAACTCATTGTGTAGACCTGCCTGTCCTTGAACATGGGCTCTTCCTGCCTCAGCCTACCATGTACTACCATACCTGGCTAAAATACATCTACTGATTATTGTTCAATATAGACCTTTCTTAGCTTACTTAATAGGTAATAGGTTGTAGTCAATCAACCATATTTACTTACAGTCCTATTATTTGTTAGGTAAATTAACCAAAATTTGTTTTAATCTTGCCAACAGATTGAATGTTTAGAAGTCAACTGGCCTGTAGTTTAATGAACTGAAATAATGTGGAAGCAAATAGAAATCAAAGTTTTCTATTCCAGTAGATAGTTGTATAGATAAAATTGTATTTTTTATTTTAGTTTGTCATTGTATTTCTATTCCAGTAGATAGTTGTATAGATAAAATTGAATTTTTTATTTTAGTTTGTCAACTCTTAAGTTGTTTAGAAAACTAGATATATTTATTCCACAACTTTCAGGTAGCTTCAATAGCTAATACTTTACGTGTTTGATGTTTGCTATCAGCTATAAAATGAAAAAGTTCCCTTAAACACTATTAATTTGATAAGACAGTGTTAGTTTGCCACACACTGCTAATAATTTCAGTGAATGTTTTTTTCTCAGTGAAATTATAAAACTTAAACATATTTTCAGTCAAAAATTCCTGATTTTTCTTCTGTTGCTTTCTTCCAGGGTATAAGAAGACAGTGAGTGAGGCACATGAGAATGGGGACATGGGGGCTTCGGGTGAAAGCCCTCTGGATGATGGCACTGCAAGAGCAGCCGATCTGCACAGCCTGCATCATAAAAAGGCTTACTAATCCATCCCCAGGCCTTTGTCAGACTCTCGGAATCCGGGGCACTTGGGAAGATGGTGGCAAAGATTGCACAAGATGAAGGGAGGCTGTGTGTTGCCTAAAGACAGGCGGGAACCTCAGGGCTTCGTGTGAGCGATTCAAAGTGCATACACCCCTGTTCTCTGTGGTATACCTTAATTAGCTATTGCATGGAAGGCGTTTTGATTTTCCTGGACTCTAAGCACCAAAGCATGTGTTTCCCAAGGGATATTACTAAGCTCTTAAGTGCCAAGTGGATGCTGTTTCATTTGGCTCCTTTTCATATTTAACAGGACAATGCTAACTGGATTTTCTAAGTACCCTTTAAATACAGCAGAGTAATTGAATCCAAATCACATATTCCCTAAGGATAAACTGTAGACTTTCAAATGGCAGAACTTGACTCACTGAATTGCAGAAATCTAGGTTGACATTTTTGCTCAACTGAAAAATTTGTTTCAGGTGTTTTTTTTTTAAAAAAAAAAAACAAAAAACATGTATCGTACATTCCTGTTACCTAAATTAATTCTTCATGATCATTTATTATAACGAGTTTGCTATCCAGTTTATTCAACTGCAGTACAAAATTGTTTTCTTTAGGCAATCCTGTATCAATCAATGCTGCACTAGAAATAGTTTCTGAAAAGTTACTGTGCATTTGACTTTGGGTTTTTAAAGGAAACGTAGACAAGTGTAAAATACCTGTTGTCAATTATGTTGATCTGTGTGCATGGCACTGGAGCATTACACTCTCAGTGTTTGCTCTCAAATGTTCATACATTTGAGTTGTTCATAAGCTTCGTCTTGTGATAGTCAGGAAACATTAATGTGTCGTGAAATACATTGTGTTCAAGCTGCAGTTTGCTGTAAGTACCTGACTTGCCAATCATTTAAAAAGCCAGGAGCCAAGGTGGGCAAGACGAGGTAGAGACATTGGTACAGTAACCACATTGATTTTCATATCAATATATGTTTGACTAAAGCAATACTTGTGTGCAAACTCTGTAAATGTGTTGGTTCTCTTGTATCAGAACTAAGCACAGAGTGCCTGTTCCCTGCTTCCTGACCCACAGCCCATTGCATCTTGCTGGGCAAAGTCAAATACTGTCTTTAAGGAGGTGGTGAATTTTGCTATGTCACTGTTTGAAAGAATTTACACCTAGGGGAATATTAGGTGGGAGAAGCTTCCATAGAAGGCTTTTAGGATATTATCATTATCTCCTTTCTTGGTATGCTTGTTTTCCCAGATACAGTATATATTTGTTCAAAGTTAAATCTATAAAATGTATATACTTTATTTTGTGATTTTGCTATTTATAAATTTAGTTTGTAAGTGTTGCTCATTTCTGGTCTGTGTGGGTGGTTTCATCCTTCAGAGTATCACCGTGTTAACTGGTCACTACAAGTGCACTTCATCTGTATTTTGTTACTGCGGCTGAGATACTTTGTAGTGTAACATTACCTGTAAGCAAGGTTAGTATTTTAATTGTACAAATGAATAAAAAGGTTATATTATTGTTTGCTCCTGATAGGCTAGTAGGCCTCTTAAAAAAAAGATTTTTTTTTTCTCATGTATTTCTCCCATGCCAAACACATACCCCACTGCATGACTTGTGATCTTCAAAGTAGGTGGTAGCTAGTATATTCAGTTAGGTTAAAATATCCATGGTAACAGATCTGAAAACACTTTTACTATGACATGAAACCATGTTGTTTCTGTATTCTTTCAACATACATTGCCTGGGAATGACCAGGGCTTTTTTTTTTCCCCAAAGAATATGCCTTATATGTATGACGGAATCTTTAGGAAATGTAAGCTATAATCCTTTGGATTTTTTCTTAAGATCTGCACAATAAATAATAAGATTTTTAGAAACTAGATGGTCATTTTTGTCCATCCCCTATGAGATACTGTGAGATGGTTACAATGTATATTTAGCAAGAGTAGTTTATATTTCCGCAGGTCAATGGCCTTTACTCCTCTCCTACTTTATGGTTTGGAAACCCATGAGAGTACATTGGCTTGAACACTGCTGTGAGCATCCTGGCACTTTCTCAGACCTAGTTGGGAGTTTATTTTAGATTATGTGGTCATTAGGGCTAAACTGAGTATTTAACTAAACCTTTTCCAAAGCACTAAGTGAAAAGTAGTTTTTCTGTTTCACATTAATAGCAAAGATGCCCATATAACACTGAAGCTTCTTGGACAAAACCAAAAAGTGTGTGTGGGGGGGAAAACTATTGCAAAGCCATAACAATGAAAACATGAAAGAAAAGGCGAATTGCTGAGTAGAACCTGAGGTGTGTGTGCAGATATATTCAACTTAACGTGGGAAATGGTCTGCTGCTGCTCTCTGTTCTGAGCATGATGGAAGTGCCACATTTGGCTTAGGGATTATTGTTAAACTAAATTTAAGAAAGATGAAGCCTGTTGATTAGAATTGCACAATTACACAGTAACACAACCTGTCCATGGTGCTGGAATATTCCCCACAGCAGTGGGCTTACATTGTTTTCGTATTTTAAAACAAAAATATATTGGTTCACGTGTAAGGTGATTCATGATAAATGTATTATATCTAGTTAAATTGAGCGTCATCTTCTTAATTAGCTTGTAAATAAAAATACCCTCTTCTACATTAAAGTGGTATTGATCAGATTTGAAGGAAAATAAATTTTTTTTCCTTTCATTCACATTAAATATTTTGGTTTATTGTGGGTTCTAAGTAGCCACCATGACTTGTACCAACATATCATGTAATATGCAAAGGTTGAATCCAGATTCTGGAGTAGAATATTATGGGATGGGTAGGAATTAATTGTTGAGTATTAACTGTTTCATCTGAATAGTTACAGATATGGTAGTTAGAAGGAACTTCGGAGCAACTCTTGGCCGGTAGTCTATTTGTTTTGTTTTCTTCTTTGTCTGCTTGGGGGTTTTTTTGAGACAGGATTTCTCTCTAGCTTTTGGAACTCACTTTGTAGACCAGGCTGGCCTTGAATTCAGAGGTCTGCCTGTCTCTGCCTCTGCTGGAATTAAAAGTGTACACCACAATCAATTTTAGACTATTAGCAGAAAGCAGGAACCCTAGTCTCTTTGGCTTTGTTTTACATTACATTCTTGAAAGTTAATGTTACATAAGGAGGACAGTCTTGATAAAAGTGTAAACCCAATCCTATTAGTATTGGAAAGCAAATTCCGCCATGGCAACATCTAATTTAGAACTCTCCAGATTATATGTGAAATAATTTTTGGTAAACGTTTATAAACTCGGAAACTCATTCATTATGAGCACTTAGGAATACTTGCCTCCCGCCATCAGTCACTGTGATTTAGTCCTGACATCTTTATGTGCTCTGGGGGTGACTGAAGCCACTGCTTCCTTAAGTTCTCTGAGGAAGAGTATCTTTCCAGGCTGTTGTTTAGCCTGTGAGATATAAAAAGTGACCTACATTTTCGTTGTTGATCCATGTCGTATTTTAGAGAAATTACAGTCTACTTGATGGAAGAAAAAAAAGGTTAATATTACAAATTACCACATGCTGTTGTTTAACAACAGTAAGTCTTTTCAGGTTACCTTGAACCATAACCAGCCTTGTGGCAGCCATGAGAACACATCTCGGATATCTCCAGCGGGAGGCTATTTAGCTGTCTGGAGACCTAGCTGCCTCCCTCTTGAATTGTCTGTGTTCAGGCGGAGGCTGTGCTGCTTCAGGTGGCTGATGGTGGGTCAGTGACTGACCACGACAGATCCCGTGAGGCATGGGGATTGGCAGGAAGACTCCTACATTACAATTGAAGTTGCAGTCACACATTCCTTCCTGCAGTCACACACCGGCTTTGTGACCCCATCCCTTGGAAGACAAGAGGGAGGATAAGTTCTGGGCTACATAGTGAGCCCCAGGACATCCCAACCTATGCAGAGAGAAATCCTTTTTCCTCCACTAAATATTAGCATAGTCTACCAAGAACCAGTGGAGTACTCCAAGGATGGGATGATAAGAGGGTGTGGTCAAGAAAGAATAAGAATGTGTGGCCAATAAGAAAGAATCCTAGTTGCAGGGAGGGGGGGTTTGATTAACTTTGGAAAAGGATGTTTATGAGGAGCATACTTAACCACAAGGACACAGAACTCAGGAGGGAAAAGAGAAGATACACTGGATATAATTTTGTCCCCCTCAAAGCTGATGTTAATACAAAACAGATTAAGACAACACATCTGGCATAGAAATGTTTTTGCAGTTTACCACAAATGTGAAATAGGTCTAAGCTTCTGACCTAGTTACCTTCCTATTGCTGTGGTAAGACACCATGACCAAGGCAACTTAGCAGAAGAGTTTATTTGGGGCTTACATTTTCAGTGTCCATGCCATCATGGCAGAGTGCATGGTAGCAGGCAGGCGGGCATCGCGCTGGAACAGTATCCAAGAGCTATTTATTGACCAACAAGCATGAGGAAGAGAGCTAATTGGGAATGGATGAACTTTTGAAACCTCAAAGCCCAACAGTGGCTCACCTCCTAGTCCTTCCCAAACAGCTCTACCAATATTACTAAGTATTCAAATATGTTAGCCTATGAGGGCCATTCTTACTCAAACCACCACAATATATTAGCCTATGAGGGGTGCCTACTCAAACTACCACACCTTGTATACACCTACTTAAAATAGTCTCAAAATATATAAAGGCAGGGGGCAGGATGGCTCAGTGGGTAAAATCATTGGCCTTACATTTGATGACTTGAGTTCAATCCCTGGAAACCACAATGAATGAAGACATTCAACTCATGAAGGTTATTCTTGACCACCACACAAAGGTCATGGCCCACACCACGGTTAAGTGGGGTGATTCCTGTTGGTGGTCAACAGCCACCTAGGTCATGGGTTGGAACCAGGCTTGAGTGATAGAAGGCTCAGAAGAATCCCGCGAAGAAGAACACTTCGGAGATGATAAATATATGTGCACGCATACACACACTAATAAAATAATGCATTTGAATATGTATAGTTATCAAAAATTGGTAGAACCACAAAATTTTAAAAACCCATCATAGCAATACAATTTCAAAAGAGATCAAGATTTGAACAACATGGGGGCTGGAGAGATGGCTCAGAGGTTAAGCACACTGGCTGCTCTTCCAGTGGTCCTGAGTTCAATGCCTAGCAACTACATGGTGACTTACAACCATCCGTAATGAGATCTGGTGCCCTCTACTGACCTGCAGGTATACATATAGTGTATTTGTGTGTGTGTGTGTGTGTGTGTGATTATGTATCCATGCACTGTATACATAATAAATTTTTAAAAAAGATTTGAACAACAAGGTTTTGCTTTAAATCTTAAAGTTAAGTTAAAGCTGTAATTTTTTTTTTTTTTTTGCATTTGGTAAAAGACCTGTAGTTTCTAATGAGGAAGATAGGTGAATGGCCTGTGTCAAGGAAACTTGAGTAAAAGAGGTTGTTGTTTTAGAAAGGTAAGTGCAATTTGGGAAAGTGCCAGTAGGGGGCAAAAGATTCCAAAAACTGCATTTAAGTTATTGGTCTAGCTAGATTGCTCTTTTGAGGATCCTTAGACTCATTCTAAGGATGGATAATTTGAAATTTGGAGAAATTGTGTCATTCAGGGTCACCCAGTGTCAGTTGTGATTTAAATTCCTCTCTTCATTCTTTAATAAGCCATGGAGAGAGAAAGAGAACTACAGATGAAAGCAAAGTCTTTCAGTGTTTCAATTCATTGACATTATTTTCGTTTTTCCTAAATGGTACAAGGACTGATGAAGCCTGGGTTTGGAAGAGTTTTAATTTTTTTAAATAATGGTGATCTAGAACTGTAAGATGATGAAATTGAGGCAGATCTGAGGTTCAGGAGCATCCTCAGCTACATAATGAATTCCCTGTCCCCTACCCTATATGAGACTCTATCCAAAAGCAAAGCCAGAAGGACAGAATGGAGTGCTTATCTGTAATCCTAGAACTAGGAATGTTCTGGAGACATAAATGACTATGATGGTGCCTATGAGATCAGAATTGTCTACACGTGTCTGCTCATTTGTGCTAACACTCAGACCACAGGAAACCCAATGTTCTGTGCTCACCTGCTGGTTCAGGCTTAGCTGTGGAGAGCTCATCACAACATTGTACTCACCCCCCCATCCCCCGTTCTACACACTGAGGCCACACTGAAAAAGAGCTGTCTTAAACTCCCTTCTTTCATTAGAAGGAGCGAAGATGTGCTGTGGTGCGGGAGATGTGTCTGTATTCTGTCAATCATGTTTTAAATAAATGCTGATTGGCCAGGCAGGAAGTATAGGTGGGTCAACCAGACAGGAAGTAGAGGCAGGGCTAGGATAAAGTCTGGGAAGCAGGAAGCTTCCCTGGGATTCCTGCGCAGATCTTCAAGGAAGCAGCATGTGTCCCTGTCCCAGCTGAGAAAAGGTACCGGCCATGTGCCTGGCATGGATGGGAACAATGGGTTAATATAACTTATGGGAGCTAGTAAGAAGCCTGAGATAATGGGCCAATCAGTTAATAACCTAATGTAGACTGTGTGATTTTCTTTGGGGCTTGCTGGCTGTGGGGTACTGGGTAGGACAGTAACCCCAATGAGCCAGCCCTCATGTTACAGTGCCGAGGAGAATGTAATGGGTGAAGAAGCATTGTATGAAGAGGCTATGCGTGCTAACATAGGTCAATAATCCCAGAACTTGGGAGGCAGAGGCAAGCAGTTCTTTGTGCGTTTGAGACCAGCTTGGTCTACATAGCAAGTTGCAGACCAACTGAAGCTATGCAACGAGTCCCTGTTTCAAAAACAAGTCAGTTTCATAGTTGTCATCCACAAGTGTGGTGGTTTAAATGAGAATGACCTCCATAGGCTTATATATTAAAATGTCTCATTGGACTGCTTAGGAAGTAATTTTGTGAAGGATGAGGCATGGTGCATGTATGGAGGTTGCAGGATAACTTGCAGGGAGTCTGTTCTCTCTTTCATTGTGTGGGACTTGGGGATTGAACTTGGATTTTCAGGCTTGATGGCAAGTGCCTTTCCCCCTGTACTGGGTAAAGTTTTTAAGTTAGCACACAAAGCAATGGCTCTTTTGTTTTGTTAATGTTGTTTTTAAATTATTTATTTTTATTTTATATGCATTGGCATTTTGCCTGCATGTATGTGTGTCTGGGAGGGTGTTGGGTCCCCTGGAACTGTAGTTACAGACAGTTGTGAGCTGCCATGTGTGTCCTGGGAATTAAAACTTGGATCCTCTGGAAGAGCAATCAGTGCTATTAACTGCTGAGCCATCTCTCCAGCCCAGGTTCTTTGTATTTCAGAAATGTGGTTTGAAGACAAGCCTTCCAGCCAAGTTAGATAGGCCTCTGTGAAAGTCAGGGCACTCATTTAGCATAGATCATTAAGAGTTGGTAATAGCAGAACTGGGGGAGCTTTCATTCCAGCGACTATAAATACAGCCACACTTAAAGGCAGACTGTGATCATATGTGCCCATCCTAACATGGAAGGCAGAGGCAGGCCATCACAAGTTCAAGGTTATCCTCAACTACACCAAGTCTACACCAAGACATCTTGTGGTAAATCAGAGTCTAAGTCAATAAGAATAATATAAACATTTTTGTTCCTTTGTTTTGTTTTTGAGGCAGGGTTTCTTTGTGAGCCGTGGTTATCCTGAAAATTGCTCTGTAGACCAGGCTGGCCTCAAACTCAGAGACCCATCTGGCTCTGCCTCCCAAATGCTGACTTACACCACCATGGATGGCCTTTTTCTGTTTTCCCTAAGAGCCAGAGATGGCAGGTGGAATATAGCTTGTCATTAATTTTAAGAGGAATAGAGGGTTCAAGTCACCTTTGCAACAGAAGAAGGCCCTGTATGACTTTGGAAAGATTTGGGGAGTCCTAACAGGGATAATTTCTAGCAGACACCGGGAACTTTTGTGACCTTTTCTTTTGTAATGAGGAGGCTTCCCTCTGTTCTAGGAAATTGTAAACCCTGTGAACATAGGCACCGGGCTGTGAAGGTTTTAGGTAAAGTTTAATTGCCATTCTTTCTCTACAGAGGTGTCTAATACTGTTCAGTCTTTCAAAGTTGAAGAGTTAGCCAGGCATAGAGGTAAACGTCGTTAATCCCAGCACTCAGGAAGCAGAGGCAGGCGGATACATGCCTGTGAGTTCAAGGCTAGCCTAGTTTACATAGAGAACTCCAGGACAGCTAGGGCTACATGGAGAGACCCTGTCGTACCAAAGTCAATAAATATTTAAGTAAAAAGTTGAGGAGGTAGAGCACAATGGTCTATAACTGCAGTTCCCTCTTTGGGCCTCTGGAGGCATTGTATGCATGTGACACACAAACATGCGGACAGAACACTCATGAACATAAAAAAAAATAATTTTAGCTGGGCGGTGGTGGCGCATGCCTTTAATCCCAGCACTCAGGAGGCAGAGGCAGGCGGATCTCTGTGAGTTTGAGGCCAGCCTGGTCTACAAGAGCTAGTTCCAGGACAGGCTCCAAAGCTACAGAGAAACCCTGTCACAAAAAAACCAAAAAAAAAAAAAAAAAGAATTTTAACTTGGGGAGACACTAGAAAGAGGTTGTTTTATATGAAAATTTGCCAATTTTGAGCAATATTTTCATAGTTCCATGAAGTTCCTTTCCTGCAAGAGTATAAGATATAAGACCAAGCTTGTATCAGGTCTTAGCTGTTTTTTCCACAATGGGTTATCTTCTGTGTTTAGTAAGTTTTCATTGCTCCTCATTACAGAGCACGGCCTTTTATCAGCCAGTGATCCGTTCTGTCTTTCCTGTACTTCTGAGGAGGTGGTCTTTGGGCATTTTGATGAGATAAGGACGGTCTGGGACCACGCCCAGAAGTTTATGTAGTTGTGTAGTACTCTCCAGGAGAATTTGGGTTTGCTACAAACTTCTCAGTCTTAACTCAGTCAGTCCCTTGGCTCCTCAGGGATCTGCTCCACTGATTGCCCTGCAGTGAACCACTGTCTCCTGTTTAGGGAGCTGTGCTGCCTCCTAGGTTGGTAGAGTACACCTATATTCCACTGGGACATTTTGGCTCCCCTTCCAGATGGGCAGACACTATAAACCTGTTCTTGGAGCACTCTGGATGTTTAACATCTTTTCTTGTTCTAAGTGTAAGGCCTGAATACGGGGAGTGAGCGCTGTTTTAGGCACAGAGGCTTGAGAAACATATTTCCTTTAAGGTACCAGGGCAACTAACCATTGTGTGTTCTGCCTTTCTATCAAACTGTTGCTGCCTATGAGCCATCAACCTCGAAGCCATGAAGAGGCATCTCTTTAAGCTAATGAGAATACATGTATTTGTTGTTCCTATTATCGTCTGGAGGGGTGGGGTAGCTTGCACCTGCCTTGGATATGTGTGCAAGCTGCAGGATGACTTTGTGGAATCAGTTCTGTCCCCTTCCATCTTTACGTGGATTCTATCATTGGACTCAGGTCATAAGACTTATGTACCAAGCGCTTTGTCCGATGACGTCTCACACTGTCGGAACTTGGTATGGTGTCTGAACTTCCATGTTGTCCCAAGATTAGTGTAGAAGCCTAGGTAACTAGCAATGCGGTCACAGCCACTGCTTTAAAACAGCATGGCCACTCTACTGTCACTGAACCTAACTGCTTAGATGAGCAAGTGACTGTGATGGATCAGTTTGGGGGTTCTGTCACCGAAAGTAGAACTTTGCCTTTTGTGTATATAGATTTCCTGAATAGAGACATTACTTACCTCATCGCTTGAATTTTTCAAGTGCATTTAAGACTTTTTTCAGGCCAGAGGAGAGGTTCTTTTTCTTCCCTGAAATGCTCCATATAAAGGTTTGCTATAAACAACTTGATATCCATATTTGACAAGAAAACCTTCTGCTTAGAAACCCTCAAAGTTATCTTAGATTCAGGCTTAGACAATGAGGGCAGTTTCCACTGGGATGAGGGACAATGTGCAGGCTGTGCAAAGATAAATCCCAAATACTAGGCCTTTGGGACAGAGATCTGGGCTTTTGTTGGAGATAACACAGGCAAGGAAGCCAGAGTAACTATGGTGATAAAGTTGCAGTCTCTTTTGGTGATGCTGCCTCCCTGGGCTCCACCACCATCTGTATTCAGCACCATGAAAAAGGTTGTGAGAGGAAATGATGGTTTAAGGATTTATTTCTGCTCATGGTTTCAGCCCAAAGTTGTTGACTCCAACGCTGTGGGTCTGAGATGAAAAAGTCTGAAGGAGTCTTCAGCAGAGGAGACTGCTCAGCTGAGTCAGGCAGACAGGAAGGAGACAACATGGGAAGAAGTAAAATAAATCCTCCACTGGGTATGTCTTAGGGAGACTTCCTTTCTCCTGTCTTAGCCCACCTCCTGGTGTCCATTCCCTCCTAATGTTATCAGTCATGATTCCATTAAGGGATGACTCTAATGAGATGATCTGATCATCTCTCAATGATCAGACCTACCAGATGGGGATCAAACCTTGAACAAGGAGCTGTTTGAAGGTCTCTTCCTATCCATTCTTCCCATTGCACCGGTACATTGAGGACATGTCACTCACAGCTCAGTGAACTCAAGTTTAGAGAATTTAATTCATGAGGCAGTCTGGCTGAAGGGGAAGAAGTTCTGGAGTCTAGTCTGCCTCCCCCAAACAGAATATAGTGAATGCAATGGGCTATTAAGCCAATTAAGACAGTCTCCAAAAAAATAAGGCATCTTTAAATAATCTATTTTTATGTGCATTGGTGTTTTGCCTGCGTGGATGGATGTCTGAGTGAGGGTGTCCGATCCCCTGGAACTGGAATTACCGATGACTATGAGCAGCCATGTGGATGGTGGGAATTGGCATGTTTTGTTTGTGGCTCCCAGATTTTAATTGCTTGTTTTTTGAGACAGGGTCCTGGCTGACCTGGAACTTGCTTTGTAGACCTTCCAAGTGTTGGAATTAAAAGCATGTGCCACCAGACTTAGTGGCAGATCTCTGTGAGTTCAAAGCTAGCCTAATCTACAGAGCGAGTCCCAGGACAGCCAGGGCTACACGGAGAAACCTTGCCTCTAAAGATCAAAACAGTCATGTGCTACCGTGACTGATGTCTGTGGATTTTATGTGGTCACATAATTTTGATGTTAAATGAAGCCTGTGTACGTAAAACAGAAGAACTAAAAATGTCTGGGGGTCACAAGGGGGATAAGGGATGGGGACTAGAAAGAGAAAGGGGGGTGGGTAGACTATGTTAAACATGGCATACACCTACACAAAAACATTAAAAGTAAGATGAAAATAGAGAATTCCAAGGTAGAGGATTTATGCAGCGAGTCAAACAGACAGGTGACTGGAGGTGAACACAAGTCAGGCTGGGGGTGGGGGTGGGGCGCGTCTGTGTGTGTAAACAAGTGCACATGGAGTGTGTGTTCTAAGTGGCATTAGTGTGACTGGAGGGTGGTCCTTTGACATCGTAGGTTGTCACAGTTTAAAGCAGTCATTACTAAGGTGACTGGGCACGAAGTGTGACTAAAGCCTCTAACAAGACAAGAAGGAAGACCATATGTGATGGTGCCCATTCCAGCACTTATGAGGCAAAGGCAGCAGGATCAGAAGTCCAAGGCCATCCAAGGCTACGATGAGAGTTGACAGCCATCCTGGGCTATATGAGAGCCTGAATTTAAGAGAAAAAAAAAAAAAAGGAAAGGAAGAAAGAAAACGAAAAAGTTGCAAACTGCCCTATGGGAATTCAGTTCCAGGGTGAGCCTCTCACCAGCCCAACAAACAGGGGCCCAATGAGAGTTCAGGGGCTCTAATTTGGCATAGTTTATTACAATTAGTATACACACAAAATCATGTAAACTCCATAAAGTAAATGGTTTATCCTCCGCTCTAACCAAACAGTCTGCCATGACCTTTGAGCACCCCATTTTAACACAGATCTTATTCATAGAAAACAACACTCACATGAAGAGGGTTACAGTTTTTAAGGAAAGGATTGAGGTTTTGTTTTTTTTTTTTTTTGGTCCATATTTTTTATTAACAAACAAAACACATACTTTTTCCTCTTTGGCAAAAGAGGTTCAGTTCCCCCAGTTAATTCACAAAGCAAACTCAGGGAAAACAACACTGAAGACGAGGTCCAGCCGAGACAGGGGCTACTCTATGAGCATCATCACATATGCAGGAGAAAACAGCTTTTCACACCACCAGTTCAGCTACCAGTTCTCCCCTGGAAAAGCTCTACTTAGACACGCGGAAGAACACATTTCAAATGTCTGCTTGTTTTCCAGGGATAATGGAGTCACCAACACACACTACTTCTGGAGAAAGCTATGAGAAGTAGGCCTTCTGAGCTCAGCTACAGTTTTTCCTTTTTTTTTTTTTTTTTTTTATTTTCGAGACAGGGTTTCTCTGTGGCTTTGGAGCCTGCGCTGGAACTAGCTCTTGTAGACCAGGCTGGTCTCGAACTCACAAGGATCCGCCTGCCTCTGCCTCCCGAGTGCTGGGATTAAAGGCGTGCGCCACCACTGCCCGGCTTTTTTTTTGTTGTTGTTATTGTTGTTTTTTTATTTTCGAGACAGGGTTTCTCTGTGGCTTTGGAGCCTGCGCTGGAACTAGCTCTTGTAGACCAGGCTGGTCTCGAACTCACAAGCTCAGCTACATTTTTAAGCTGGGTTTAGGAATACCTGACAGTCCCCTGAGCTACAGTCACTCGGCTACCTTCATTACAAGTTGTGGAGAAAAAGCGTGGGCTGCCTTCGGTCTCAGCACCTGGAAAGGCAGATTTGCTTGTGAACACTGTGCTTTAATAAATAAGGCCAGGCCCTTGCCTTAGAGAATGGGGTTTCTCAGGGTGCATCTGGGTCCCACACAGACCAGGACACTGGGCTGCCCTCCCTCACTGAGCAGGCAGCAGGTACTGTAGTGGTGTACTTGCTCGCATTACTCTACAGCCACGATAGCTAACAATCACTTACCCCAACCCTGTGTGCTTTTCATATTTCAAGTAATTTCATTTCTTCCAGGAGAAAAAATGTTTTTTTTTTTAAAAAAATGCTTTTAGTTTAACAAGAATGAAACGAACCACCACAACCAGACAGGGCTTTTTGTTGTTGTTGTTTTGTTTTTCGAGACAGGGTTTCTCTGCAGCTTTGGAGCCAGTCCTGGAACTAGCTCTTGTAGACCTAGCTCTTGTAGACCAGGTGGTCTCGAACTCACAGAGATCCACCTGCCTCTGCCTCCGAGTGCTGGGATTAAAGGCGTGCGCCACCACTGCCCGGCTCCAGACAGGGTTTTTTAAACAAACCTGCAGCTACCAGTGTCAGATAAGCAAACACACTGAGAAACAGGCACATGTACTACCGCATCTCTGCAAATTCCGAGCTTTCACCTTAGCCCCTATGTAGAAAACAAACACCACAAACTTCGTTACTCTAATTCATGTTAAATACGACTGTACAAATTGCACATTTTACAGCACAGCATCACAGTTGAAGAAATGGGAAGTCTCTTTATTCTAGCAAAACAGAAACCAACCGGCTCTGCTGGAAGGGTCGGAACAAAACCAGCTGCACAGTTGTGTAAACAGTAAGTGAGGTCGTCTCTTGGATCCTGAAGACTCACACACGCATGCACGCACTTCTCCAGTGACTGGCAGCAGAGCTCGCTCAGTACCACAGCAGGTTTCTTTCACATTGGGTTCACAAAAGAGCAGTCACCGCCATCTGGTTGAGGGGTGCAAGACCATTTCTGGGTGCTGAATAACCATCATTCACCCCAGGAGTCTGCAACTGAGGAGCGGAGTCTCTGCTGTCCAAGAAGCTACTGGCTGCCGGCTTGTCGTAGGCACCACCCACAGACTTGGGGCTTGCTGGCTTCTGATAGCCTTCACTCTGGGTGGCTCCTACAGCAGGGGGATACCCTCCAGAGGAAAGGGAGTGTTTGTGAGTGGGCCTGGGCCCAGGCACTCGGTAGCCGTCCTGCGTGGAGAAGGTGTGGGCTCGAAGCAGGTGCCGCTCCACGATGGGCGTGGCGTACTCCGGCTCAGAGTGCGTCAAGGGCAATGCGTACTCATGCGGGCCCAGGCGTTGAGGACAGTCATAGTGGCCACTGGCCTCAGTGCTCACCTTAGCCTCCTCAGTGTCTGTGTCCATGGGCCGGAAGGTAGAGCCCTTTCTCGTGACTGTTCCGGTGCCAATCATGAGAGGCTGCTGATAATCTGAAAGCAAAGGAGCACATCATTAGTGCACCGGCAGACATGAGGGTGAGTGAGCGAGTCGCAGAGCGTACTTTCCCTTCCACGCGACTCTCCACTGAGAAATACGAAACACAAGTCAGATGCTGCAGCTGGGGCTTAGACCACCATAATACTGCCTGTTTCAGGAAGCCACAACCATAGAGACAATAGACACATTTGGTTAGGGGGAAAATGTTTTGTAGAGGAGAGGCATTTACTTATGTATTTATGGACAGGGTCTTGTTCTGTAACCCCACCTAGACTTGAACTTGTGATCCTCTTGGCTCACCCTCTGGTGTGCTGGGCTTACAGATGTGCAACTTCATGTCCAGTTTAGGGGTGACTTTTACTTATTTACTTGAGTTGAATCCCTGTGAGGGATTTTTTTCCCCTCTTGATTAAATTAAATCATTTGAAGTGTAAAGACCCACTTCTAATCTGGATCTTTAAAGTGGGAACATCCACCTATAATCAGGGCCACACTCTCTGCTGACAGCCTATATAAAGGAGATGGAAGAAGGAACCTTGGCTCTCTCTTTGCCTGCTTGCTCTTGCTAGCAAGCCCATTCCTTCTCTGGCATTAGACACTACTTCTTTGGGATTTTGGAGTATACTGATGGGTCAGCTGAGACAGCCACCTTCATGGACTGGACAACTACTGGATTCTTGGACTTTCCATTAGTAGATGGCCATTGTTGGTACAGGTGGACCACAGCCAGTAAGCCATTCTAATAAGTCCTTTTCCTAGACTCTCTCTCTCTCTCTCTTTCTTGGTTCTTTTACTCTAGAGAACCCTGACTAATACAGAAGAGAAGGGGCAACCATGAAGACAGTTTGTTTGATGTGGCAAGAGAATTAAAGGTCTTGGGTGAGTTAATGGAAGTAAGAGATAAGCAATAGATTTGTGCTTAGTGATGAGCATCCAGATAACGAAAGAGCCCTATTGGTTTTTGAAGACAGGGTTTCTCTGTATAACAGCCCCAGCTGTCCTGAAACTACCTCCGTAGACCAGGTTGGCTTGAACTCAGAGAGATCGCTGGCCTCTGCCTCCTAAGTGCTGGGGTTAAAAGCAAGCATCACCACTGCCGGCATCTTTTATATTTTTGCCAAGAGTCTTCTAAGACAGTGAAATAACTCAAGTCTTTTTAGAATTGAGGTAGGACTATCATTCCACATTATAACAGGAAAAAAGCAGAGAGAAACCAAGTGACTTTCTCCACTCACACAGCAATCAGCAATAGAGTCAGGACTTGAAGCTAGATTAACCGTCTGTCAGATCACAGGGGCTCAATGTGTGAGACTTCAAATGTGGGGTCTCACTCAGAACCCACACACTAGCAGCCTGAGGGACCTTTGGGGGCAAGCTAAAGAAGATTAATAGTCCAGAGATAAAACTGGAAGACAGGACATAATGATGCTCTCTCAGAGATACTGAGCCATTCTGACTGACAGATCCCTCAACGCAGCTCCCTCTGCTCAGCAGCAGAAGACGTATTAAGTCATCATTCAGTTAGTCTTCCTTGACCCTCTTTCCCAGTTCTTTAATAAAAGCCTGGCTAGCAAACATAGATTAGCTTCCAGAGACTAGCAGTGCTGTGGGCCTCTGACCATGGATACCACTGTGTGCCCTGCAGGTGTACCTGACTCAGCTGAAGGGACTATCAACTAATAGTTTAGTGTCAGGTTGAAACTCTGCAGAGTACAGAATGCTAAAATAAGGGATCTTAGCCTTAGCACTGTCCTGTTCCCTGTCTCCCAGAGCAGAACCTCTGAAGAGCACGGTCTCTGGGGATGACACTCACCTGCCATATCACTAGTAATAAGATCCAGCTTCTGTGTCATCTCCTTTTCATTGTCATAGCTGATGGTAAATTCGGTCGACTGATGCCTAGC
Source organism: Dicrostonyx torquatus (assembly GCA_028555095.1). Taxonomy (NCBI): domain Eukaryota; kingdom Metazoa; phylum Chordata; class Mammalia; order Rodentia; family Cricetidae; genus Dicrostonyx; species Dicrostonyx torquatus. The sequence continues at coordinate 743,797 of JAQHUG010000002.1, read as the reverse complement.
AAAGGGATATTTAATCTGCTTCCAACAGCCTGAAATAAAGAGAACAGAAAACAATGCATCAGGCATTTAACTCACATACTATGTGTTCCTCCAGGTGTCAGACAGAAGTCAGTCTCTTGCAGGATGTTGATAAGTCCACAGCCATAGTTCTTCGGTCAGTGTGATGACACAAACCTGTCAATATGCACATTGCCCACCGATGGTTTTGTTTATTTTTTTGAACTAGGGTCTCTTTACACAGCCCTGGCTGTCCTGAAACTCATTATATAGACCAGGTTTGAACTCACAGAGTTCTGTCTGCTTCTGGCTCCTGAGCACTAGGATTAAAGGTGTGCACCACCATGCCCGGCTCCCACTGATGGTGTTAAATGTACTGTGGACTGGAAAGGTGGTTCAGTGGTTAAGAGCACAGGCTGCTCTTCCAGGACTGCACTTCGATTGCTAGCACACACATGGCAGCTCACAGCGATTTGCAACTCCAGTCTTGGAGAATTCAGCATCCTCTTCTGGACTCTGTGCGTACCAGGCACGGACATAGTACACAGACATTTAGGCAGGCAAAATACCCACACACATAAAATAACTAACTTTAAAAAAACAGGCAGTTTTCCATCATCCATTTAAGACTTGTACCCTAGAGGGGACCACACAGCTGTTGTTTAGACTTGACCTCTTTCCAACATCTGCGGGCCTCCGCTGTATTTTCTGGGAATGGATCACGCAAGGATCATGTGTTTGTTCTGGAGAATTCTTAGGGCACAGGCCAGTGGTATGTACCCATAATCCCAGCACCAAGAATGCCATAGCAGCAGGATCACTGAGAGCTCCAGACCAGCCCAGAATTAACAGTGAGTTCAAGGTAAGCCTGGGCTATATTGAGGCACAGAAAACTACCAAGGGAAGAAACAAAAAGCAGACACAGCAGTGAGTTAGCTGTGGTCTAAGAAGTACTGGAAGATGTCAGGTCTATTTGTACAGTCCTATAATCTTAAGATACTCAGGAGGCTCAGGCAGGATGGAAAAAAAAAAGTTCAAGGCCTGCCTGAGCTACAAAGTGAATTTAAGACTGGCCTAGGAAACTTGGTGAGACCCTATCTAAAATAAGAAATGAAAGGGGGGGCAGGGGAGACGACTAGTATTGTAGCTCAGTGGTAGAGCTCTTGTCTACCATAGCTGAATCCTCAGTTGTGCAAAGAAGAGGTCTAAAATGCTTCATGCATGCTATTTTTTAAAATTGTCTTGATTATTATTGGACGCGGTATATAATGTGGGAGTGTGCCTGCCCATGCCCCGGTACGTGTAGAGCTCGGAGGGCAACTTTCTGGAGTCAGGTCTCTTCTACTGTTATGTGGGTTTAGGGATCAAACCCTGGCCAGCCCACCAGCCCTGCCTGTATTCACACATTGTATTGATTCTAAGAATAGAACCCAGGCCCAGCATATGCTCAGTTCACTGACAGGACTGCTGTCACTCCTCCTCAGTGACAGACAGTATGGTAATCTACTTTTCCACACAGACACAAATGAAAAGAGTTTAAGTGGCAATGGACGCATGCTAAATACACTAAGATAGCACAAATGGGCTGAAGTAGAACACAGACTAGACACAATAAAATTCTTCATGTAGCTTTGCTAATTCAAAGGTTATAAAACTAACCTTTTAAAAAAACAAAGAGTAGTTTCATCTTAGCTACTGTTTATTTTCCAAAAACAAAGGAACCACAAGCCAAAAGTATTAAATGAAAAAATTCTAGAAGCAATTCATATCTAAAATGGCATGCTGTTCTTAGGAGAATAATGAAATCTTGCCCAGTGCTGCCTGGAATATGAACTACCTTCCTGTCTGGTTTATCCGCTCTCTATATGCTACCCTCCTGTGGTGGTCAACTCGACAGAATCTAGATTCACCTGGAAAATGGGTGTCTAGAAGGGGGAATTATCTTGATTGCATTAACTGAGGTGGGAATACCCACCCAACAAGATGGGGCCGTTTCCTGCCTCGGTTCCTGAACTGTAAATGAAGTAGGGGTGCTGGGCAGCGCTTGCATTCATCTCCTTGTGTTTTCCCATCTTGGATACAATGTAACCAGTTTGCTTCAAGCTCCTGCCGTCTCTACTCCCCACCATGATGGATGGATCAGCCTTGAACTGTGAATGTAAACAACTCTTCTTCCTCAAGACGCTTTTTTTTTTTTTTTTTGAGACAGGGTTTCTCTGTAGCCCTGGCTGTCTTGGAACTTGCTTTGTAGACCAGGAAGCCTCAAAATCACAGAGATCCGCCTGCCTCTGCCTCCCAAGTGCTGGGATTAAAAGCATGTGCCACCATGACCCGCTCTTTAAATTGCTTTTTTCCAAGTATTTTATCACAACAGGGAGAAAACCCTCTCCTTTTGTCACTTTATTTTATGATGCACCCAAAGCAAAATGGTGACACAGGCCCTCCTATTTCACTATATTATAGCTGTCGTATTCCATTATTATCTAGCTGTTTGCTAATCTCTCGCTGTCTAATATATAAACTATACTTTCCCAGGGCTATGCACGTAGCAGCTTTCTCTCTATATTACTTAGTTCTACCTACAGTTCTGAGGAACATAGCGCCCACACCACAGACAAACCGCAGATAAAGTGGCTTACTGAGTACTGAACCCAGGACCTTGCACATACTAGGCAAGTGCTCTACCACTAAGCTGTATTACCAATCCTACAAATGCACTCATTACTAGACCTTGCCCCTTTCCTTAAAGACAGAATCAAATGCAGATGGAGTTTTAAACCAACCTGTTTTCTGAGCCTCGGCTGATACATACGGATTTCCTTTTTTCTTCCTCCTATTAAGACAAAAAGTTCTCCAAAATATTCGGAAGCCAACTTGTCCACCTTGTCTCTTCATATAATATGAATATCAGGATAGTACTTACCTCATAGGCTTTTCTGAAGACTGAATGATCTAGAAGCTGTCATATGCTTACAAAGTCATATATATATACATATGATCATATGTAAATATATTTTATAATGAAGGCTACAATATTTTCATTAATACTAATTTTATTTTGTGTACTAGAAACAATGTATTATTATTTGATTTTCTCAATGGCTCAGGAAACTAATAAAATCCTTAAGTAATTTGTAATGATCACTTTAATATACTATTTTCTGTAATGGACAAACTATAGTTGCCTTTAAAAGCAATTAATATTATCAGTTATATTAACTGTGTAGGATGATCCAGCATTCTCCCATACTAATGTATATATTTATGAGTTCTGAAGCCGTTTAAAATGTAAAAAGAGAACTTGAGACTATTTTCTACTTTTGCTTAAATCCAACTTCTAACGTATTATAATAATAAAAATGGTGTATAAGGGTTATGGTACCCATCATGGTGAAGGTCTTTGTTCTATGCTGGGTTGTTTGGTAACATGGGTGGGAGCTGAACCCAGGCTCCAGATTCTCTTTCTAAGACACTCTCCATGTGTGGGAGAAAAGGGGAGACTTCAAAAGGAGCATTGTCAGCTCCCAGATGTTGACTTTAGCAGTGCTCACAGGGAAGCCTTTATCAAAGGTTTCTATGTGATAAGAACTGCTTAGAAAGTAATGCTGGGTATTTCTATGCCAACATCTGGACCCAACCTATCTTAAAATATAAACTAACATTTCATCTCTAAAGAAGTCACACTGCTTCGTTAACACACATTTATCAGAGGCACAAGCACTTGGGGCTTGCGAATGTGTTAGGATTATCAACTTGATGGGATTTAGGCGTGCCGTGAGGGTATCTAGGAGCCTAGAAAGCTTTAACTGACATAGGAAGATCCACCCTAATTTGAGATGGTACCATTCCATGGACTGGGGTTCCAGATTAAAAGAAAAGGAGAAAGAGCCAGCTGGCAGCTTTCATCTCTGATTCCTGACCGTAGATGCGATGTAACCCAGTTACTTCACACTCCTGCTGCTGTGCCTTTCCCAGCACAGCAGACTGTGTATTCTCGAACTGTGAGCCAAAACAAACTCTCTCTTTCTAAGTTACTTTTGTCAAAGTGATGAGAAAAGTCAGCTATAAACTGTACGTATATAATGAGAGAAAAAAAATGAAACCATGCAAATTCACATACTTTCTGAAGACTGCAAAGACACCCATTCCAGTCAGGAGGAGGATAATGAAGACCACTGACGGGATAACCACGGTTGTAATATTCACTCCTAGAGGAGAAAGTCACCTCGTTATAACATCAACCACCCATAAGCAAAACTCAGGACCTAAAACTGCTTCAGAGCTGGGTGCAGTGGTGGACAACTTTAATCCCAGCACTCAAGAGGCAGAGGCAGGAGAGGGTCTATGTTGAGTTTCAGGCCAGTCAAGGATACACACAGGGACCCTGCCTCAAATAAATAAATAAATATTCAATAAACAAAATTGCTTGGCAGAGGCAGGAGAGGGTCTATGTTGAGTTTTAGGCGAGTCAAGGATACACACAGGGACCCTGCCTCAAATAAATAAATAAATAATAAATACTCAATAAACAAAATTGCTTGGCAGAGGCAGGAGAGGGTCTATGTTGAGTTTCAGGCCAGTCAAGGATACACACAGGGACCCTGCCTCGAATAAATAAATAAATAAATAAATAAATAAATAAATAAATAAATAATTACTCAATAAACAAAATTGCTTGGCACACAGGGAAAATGACCATGCTTGGCCTTTATGGCATTACAAAGTAAAAGGGGATGATGTAAACTCTGAGCCAAGTCTAGAAAAATAACATTTGTTTCTCTACTCGAAAAGGGCAGCTTTCCATGCTCCAAGGCTTCCTTTTGACTTGGAGCTTCTTGCTGGCTTCACTAAATCCCCAAATCAGGATGAGACAGCTGAAGGGAGGAAGCTGCATGCAGACTTGGCAGCAAAGCTCTCACCCTCAGTGTCCACAGCTCGGGGAAGGTTGACAAATAACTGCTACCTTGCCTGGTTGGTTCACCAAGCGCTCTCATTGTCAGAGCTGTGGCTGAAGAGGAAATGCAGTCTGATGTCCTCATTTTTTCTCTGCAACTGAAAACACCATGTTTCTCTACCACTCTTGCTGTGCCTCAAATGAAGAGGCGTTCCTGCCCAGAACAAACCCCTGGCTGACACTGTAAACAAATGTAGACTATTACTCTGCACCTTTCTCTGTGATCCTTGGGAAGAAACTAAAGGACAATCAGAAGTAAAAATGTCAGGCCGGCATGGTGGTGCACGCCTTTGATCCCAGCACCAGAGAGGCAAAGGTAGGCAGGTCTCTGAGTTCAAGGCCCGCCTACAAACCTCATTCCGGGCTACCTAAGGCTACATAATGAGACCCTGTCTCAAAAAAATCAACAATCAAAGTAGCATTGTATAGTTCATGACCAAGAGGTTAAAAAAAATTACAGGTAAATCCCACTACTCTCATTCATAAGAGAAAAACTGCAGAAAAATCTAACAATGTAAATATTGTGGAAGGGAATGGTTGATCAATGGCATATACAGTGATTTAGAAAACACTCATAATTCAAAGATAAATGAGAAATGGATAGTATAGTATACTACTGCTTATTACTGTGTCTGTGTTCATGCACATGCTTACTGCTTATTACTGTGTGGGCACATGCATGTTTACATATATACATGTTTACTACTCTGTTTTTTTAGACTGGGTCTTGGGTAGCCCAGGTTAACTACAAGCCTGAGGATGATCTTCAACTCCTGATCCTTGAGGTAGGTCACATGCCTAGCAAAGATCAGACCCAGGACCACCAAAGGAAACAAAGAAAACAAAATAGAAAATTCTTGAGCTACATAACCTGCGGGCTTTGCAGGACTAAATTCCCACAGAAGACTTCTAAGCAGTAACACCCTTACCTGTGGAGGTAAACAGAAAGCGCTTTTCTGACAGGGAGCCACTGAAATAAAAAAGACGAACAGGCACGTGAGTTGTTTCGTTAGATATTGGAGCCGAGCACGGACCCCTCCTGCCAGCTTCCCGCTATCATTTTCAGCAGTGTCTTATGGATAAGCAAACCCAGAAACCGCCATAAATTAAAGGAGACAGGTGACAAAGGCCAGACTCGGAGGCATGACCTTTCCTAATAAATTGTTTGGGTTAATCGTACAAAATGCCTTTAACTATGACATTCTCACATGTCCACAAGGTGACTTTGATTGCACTGAATCCCCCTCACCCCCACTCCAAACTCTCCATGGCTTCCCCAACCCGAAGAGCCACCTATCCTCGTGTGTTTTCTATTATTGCGACAAATATGACAGCAAATATCTGGAAGGGGAACAGGTTTACTTCATCTCGTAACTCTTAGATTACACTCCATCACCGAGGGAAGCCAGGGCAGGAACTCGAGACAGAAATGCGCAGGCAAGAACTCAAGTGGAGGACATGAAGGAATGCTGCTCACTGGCTGGCTCAACCTGCTTTCTTACACAACAACGGACCACCTGCCCAGGGGTAGCACCACCCAAGACACTGGGCATTCCCACACCAATCATCAACCGAGAAATTACCCCAGACGTGCCCACAAACCAAGTGGACAGAGGCAATTCTTTAACTGAGGCCGCCTCTCCCAGATCACCCCAGTTGTGCCACATAAAAACCAGAAGCCCATCCCCTTTGCTTTGCTGCTGTTACCTTCAAGCTCTTGTTATGTAGTCCCGGTCTTCCTCGATCTCACAACGGTACCCTAAACAAGCCTTATTTGAGGCAATCCTCCTGCCCCCAGCTCCCTTAGCTCTGGTATCAGAGACAAGCACCACACCACACCCAGATATTATCTTAATCTAGGTTCTGCACATGAGAGAAAAATGTGATGTTTATTTTCCCGGGTCTGGCTTTTCTTACTTAACATGTTGATCTCTGGCTCCATTCTCCTGCAAATGCCCAAAGTTCACCCTGTATCTATTCATCCATGATGGACATTTAGTATGACCCCATATATTGGAGTAAGTGTGGACATGTAGGTATCTCTGATGTATGGGTAAAAGTCCTTTGGTTTTATGCCTAGATATGGTATAACTGGGTCTTATGGTAGTTTTGTTTTTAGGTTTGTTTTTTTAGACTTATTTATTTTACGTATGAGTATTCTGTTTGCATGTACACCTTTGCACCAGAAGAGGGAATCAGATCCCATTATAGATGGTTGTGAGCTACCATGTGTTTGCTGGGAATTGAACTCAAGACCTCTGGGACAGGAGCCAGTGCTCTTAATGGCTTACCTATCTCTCCTGCCCCTTGGTTTTTGTTTTTAAAGGAACCTCCATACTGGGATAAAAACCCAGCTCTCGTGACCCTCTGGGAAAGGTACATACTGTGGGAAATAAATTTAGAATTTACCAAGAGCCCCTCTTTTGTCTCTTTTTTTCTTTCTCCTAATGTCCCCAAACTAAGAACTACATTGGAACGTGGTCTCCCAAACGTCACATCAACCATGCGTTGCAACAGAAATGCTTATGGTTATTCTCGCTACTGCGAGGAAACCTAAACATTCGTTTTATTTTTTGTTGTTATCAAAGAGAATTAGAAAGGATGACTTTTGAACATGAAGAAATGAGTCTTGTGAAATGGCTCAATTGATAATGGGCCCATTGAGTGGTCACTGAAATCCGCTTCTCCTACAAGTTGTCCTCTGACCCTACATGAATGTTGTGGCATGTATATGCCTGCGTGTGTACATACATACACGCAGACACAATTTTAAAATGAAATAATACGTTTTTATAAAGAGGGGAGGTTCTGCTAACAGCTCTCTGCCTGGCTTCCCTCCATATCAGCTGGCCTCTACAGTGCACTTCATTATTTCAAACTGATGGGGACAAAGTCACTATATCAAACTAAGGGTACATAAACCTTCTCCTTCAAAACTACCACCCAGGGGAGGGCAGGGCTCTGAGGCACCCGCAGTGAGGTGAATGAATTCCATCAAATTACAGCAGTAAGAAAGCTCCCCCGGGACTCCAGAGACAGACAGTCTGGAACAATCAGAGGTGCACACAAAGGAAAGGCTGTCCCTGCTGACGGTCAGGGCCTCCTCCTTGGGATGAGGTCAGTCCCTCTTCCTGATTCCGTTCTGGTCTCCGCAGATCCAGGAAGTGGCCTAACCCCCGGATGAGTCCCAGCAGGGTCTGGATATTTACTTTAGGGACCCCTTCTTCCTCAGCTGCAATGCTTCCTTCTCTGTTTTTCCCCGGACACCAAACAGTCATGTGTGGGAACAGAAGTTCAATGACCGAATGTACAGTGCTTCCCCAAGGGCAAAACATCACAGATCAAAACAGTTGCTCCCTGAAGATTTGGGATCTAAACAAGGCGAGGAGACTGGCTTAATATACAGCTAACTCCCTGCTCAGAACAAAGATCAGGGAGAAATCACGAGAGCTAGGAGGAAGTACAGCTCTTGGTATAACTCTGGACTTTCTACTCCCACCAAAACAAAAACAAGACACTTCAGTCACATAAGTACATGATAAACCACCAAACTCCTACAAGCTGCTAGTCATTTTCATTCATCTTTCATCTTTGGCATGCAAATTTAACTTCCACATAAAAGTTATATTTATGCATTAAGTCTAATTGCTACATGGGTGATTGAGAGAATGAAGCCAACTTTTAATTCAGCCATTTTAATGTTTTTCTTCAAAAGTAAAACAAAATTCAAGCAGTACACATTAAACTTTGTTGCCATGAAGCATTCAGACACATATAAAAATAGGCCACGTAGTTGAAGCAGTCTAGGCAAGAGCATCTTATCTTCTTGAAGGAACATCAGGACTTCAATAGACACACACAGAAAATCCTCAAAAGTCAGGATCAGGCTGACATTTAAAGGTTTATAGCACAATGTATAAACAATCAGTTCTACCACAAGCAAGATGCAAAATTTAATGCTCCAAGGTTTGAGGTAGATATATACCTAAAAATATATGTATAGTCTGGAGAGATAGATGGCTCACTATTAAGCGCACTGGCTACTCTTCCAGAGGACCCAGGTTCAATTCCCAGCACTCACGTGGTGGCGCACAACCATCTGTAACTCTTAGTCCTAGGTAATCTGCTGATTTCTGACCTCTCTGAGCATGAGGTATGCACCTAGTACACATATATGCATGCAAGCAAAACACTCATACACATAAAAAAATAAGATAAAAATCTGAAGTATATGTATACACATATGTACTAGCTGGGTGTGGTGGTGCACACCTTTAATCTCATCACTCAGGAGGCAAAGGTGTGGTGATATCTTGTTTGCACTCTAACAAATAGTCTTGCTCGTAGATCAGAGGGCAGAGCTAGCCACTAGCTAACCACAGAGGTCTGGAGGTCTGTACAGACAGACAGGAAGTGATATGGCTGGGTGGAGACAGGAATGTGAGACAGGAGGAGACAGGAGCCTGGTCTGACAGTTTTGTAGCGGTGAGAACAAGTGGCCAGCTGCTCTGCTTCTCTGGTCTTTCAGCTTTCACCCCCAATGTCTGACTCCAGGTGTTCACTCTTAAGAGCAACTAGAACTTGTGTTACACAAAGGTAAACAGATTTCTCTGAGTCTGAGATCAGTTTGGTCTACAAAAGTTCCAAGCCAGTCAGGGCTATGCAGAAAAAAAAAAAGAAAGAAAAAGTAAAAGTGTGTATATGGTATAATTTCATTTATTCCAGTGATGATACCATGATATTAGTTTCCAGAAGCACCCTGCTGAGCACGCATGCCTGTGACCCTAAAGCTTGGGAAGAGGAAACAGAATTCAAGACCAGTCCAACTAACAGCAATCTGTAGGCTAGCCTGGGCTGAGACCCTTTCTTGAAACAAAACAAAACAATTATCTCTGAGGAAAGAACACTAGGACCTCTTCATTGTTAAAATCCTACCTGGAAAAGGAGGGCGAATGGGACCTCACGGTGGTGGGGAGCACTGAGTCCCATTCTCTGATGGTGTGTGCAGCACACACCCTGCCCTCAGTCTTTCGTGTATCACATCCAGCATGGCATGCATTGTCTGTCAGTCTTAGATCAGTTCCACTAGCAACCACCTCCACCCCAAGTGGGAAATTGCCATGTTCTTTCTTCCCAGCCAGCCTGTTGGCTGCGAACGTGACAAGCTAACAGCTATCTCCACTCCTCTCTGGCATCTTTCCTCAGCCTTTGGCTTTGCTCCCCGCTTTTGCTAAACCCATGACTGGCCTCTTTCATAAAGGTCACATAACCAGCTTCTCTCCTATTCCCAGTTGCTCCTTCCAAACTCTCAGGAGCCTAGACCAAGACCCCAACTTGGAAAAGAATTTTAGACCCAGTTTTGTTTGTTTGTTTGGTTGGTTGGCTTTTCAAGACAGGGTTTTTCTATGTAACTCTGGCTGTCCTTGTTCGATTTGTAGACCAGGCTGGCCTTGAACTCACAGAGATCCCCCCCCCCCGCTTCTGTCTCCTGAGTGCTGGGATTAAAGGCCTGTGCCACCACCACCCGGCCTTTAGAGCCAGTTTTTACTTCTAACTTCTGAAATTTAGTTTTTCAAAAACTTAGAATGCACTGGGGTGGGGGTGGGGGTGGCACATGCCTTTTTGTGAGAGTTCAAGGCCAGCCTGCCCTACAGAGCAAGTCCTAGGACTGGTTCCAGAGTAACTGAGAAACCCTGTCTTGAAAAACAAAACCCAAAAGCTTAGAATGCATTTTCCTGGAAAAGTAACCTATGCGGTGAGGATTTCTATTCAACTCACCTTTGTTAAACTAAATATATTTACAAACCTTCTCAAAATGACAACAGACTCATCAAACCTATGCTAACTAGGGAACTTATTACTGATAATATGATCCCAGCCCCATACATAGGTTTTCTGACACAGGCTCTAGATATATACAACCCAGGCTAGCCTGAAATTCACATCCTGCTTCAGCCTTTCATGTGCTAGGACACCATACATTCTTGTAATAGGATTTCTAACAAATAAGATAGCCCACACTCTTTTGAGGGTTGTCTTAGTCAGGGTGACTACAACTGTGATAAAATACCAGGACCAAAAAGCAAGTTGGGAAAGAAAGGGTTTATTTGGCTTATACTTCGGTGAAGGCACTCAGGGCAAAAACTTAAGGAGGGCTGGCACCTGGAGGCCAAAACAGATGAAAAGGCCATGGAGGGTGCTGCTCACTGACCTGCTCAAGCCTGCTTTCCAATAGAACCTAGAACTACCAGCCCAGCACGGCTCTATCCACAGTGAACTGCGACCTCCAATATCAATCACTAATTTAAAAAAATGTCCCCAAAGACTTGCCCATAGTGCTGTTTTATGGAGGCATTTTCTTAACTAATGTTCCCTTCCCCCATATGACTTTAGCTTGTACCAAACTGACATAAAACCAGGCAGCAGAGGATGGAACAGGGAAATACAGTCTAGAGCTTTCTGTGTGCAAAAAAGGTCTGGGCTGCTAGGGAGTGGCTGGGAGGTCAAGTATTTGTCTAGCATGCACAGGGCTCTGGGTTCAGTCTGCAGCACTGAATAAACCAGGTGTATACCTGTAATCCCAGTATGGAGATCAAGGTCGGCAGGAAACAATAGTTAGAAAGGAGACTAGCTAGCGTAAAATAGTAATGCCATAGACCACCATGCAGAGAGCTGAGTGGAAGAAGATACACGTGTCCTGATTCACTTCCTACCTGTGGATCCCAAAGAGTGTGCAGTTTCATTCTGAGCATCATCCTTGGGACTAAAACCCTGAAAATTTATCCAAAACACAATCATAGTAGAACATTTCCAGGGACAGACAGCTGATGTGGGATTCCCCTCTGGATGCTGTGGGTATGTTTTATTACCATTGGTTAATAAAGAAGATGCTTTGGTCTATGGCAGGGCAAAATACACGTAGGTGGGAAAACTAAACTGAATGCAGGGAAAAAGAAGGCGGAGTCAGGCAGACACATTAGAAAGACGCTAGAACCTTACGAGTAAGCCACAGCCACTTGGCAATACACAGATTAACAGAAATAGGTTAATTTAAGATATAAGAGCTAGCTAGAAACACACCTGAGGACATCGGCAAAACAGTGTTGTAACTAATATAGTTTCTGTGTCATTATTCACGTCTGGGAGGCCAGGAATGTGCAGTCTCCTTTTACAGACAGCAACCAGGAAGAAGGGGCAGTGAGAGGATGGGGAATCTGGAGGCCCCAGGAGCATATCTTCCTCACTATCCACCTGCAGCTCCCTTCTCCACCGCTCCCCACGGCCTCTCAGGTATGTGGGCACCTGCACTTTGGAGCAGCCTACGTCCCCTTCCATACAGCTCCGGGCATCTCCTAAGCTCCACAGCTCTGGGCATCTCCTAAGCTCCACAGCTCTGGGCATCTCCTAAGCTCTACAGCTCTGGGCATCTCCTAAGCTCCACAGCTCTGGGCATCTCCTAAGCTCCACAGCTCTGGGCATCTCCTAAGCTCTACAGCTCTGGGCATCTCCTAAGCTCCACAGCTCTGGGCATCTCCTAAGCTCTACATCTGTCAGTCTCCTAAACTCTAAGGAGATTCGAATGTATACAAGGCTTTGTTGGAACTCAATTTACACGCTTACTCCCATGAGTGACTGAGATACTGTCACATAATACAAGCCATTGCTATTAGTATTTATTTATTGCTGCTTTTCTTACTCCTCAAGAAACAGTCTCTAGAAATCTCTGAAGGTCAGGGAAGACTCAGTGGTTCTATCAACATGTATTTCAGTTTCCTGTCCTCTTCTGTAGTAGGTACAATTGGAGATAATCAGTCATTTACTGAAAGCATGAAAGAGGCATTCATTCTCTCCCACAGGTTCAGCTGGGAGTGGAAGCGCTCCTCCATGTCACGGCTCAGGCCATTTGTACTCTCATGCTGGCACAACCAGGATGTTCACTTATGGCTACATTTATTTTCCACATAGATTATAAATGCTAATGAAACTCTAGAACATTTTTTTAAAATTTATTTACTTTATTTTTTAAGTGAAGGACACGGCTGCTTCTGGGTGTGGTGGAGGAGAACGGTTATTGTAGATAGGTAGGAGAGAGCATCATCAGAGGCAGGGGGATCTGGGAGAGAGCAGAGTGGGCATGACCTTGAGCCATGTGAGGAGAGAGGGGAGGGGGGGGAAGGAAAAAAGGAGAACCAAGTGCAACAGCCAGGAGGGCAAAGGTATAAGAGGGGAAAAGTAACCAAAATGTCTGGATTATATAGGGAAGAGCCTCTAGGGGAAGAGCAGCCCAGGCCCTGGGCTGGAGAGTTCAGGGTAGAGGGCAGGGTAAGCCAGTCATACCCTATAACAGGTAGGGACTGAGGGATGCTGGGAGAACCTGGCAGCCAGGTCTACTTTTGATAATGTTAAATAGGCACGTCAGCTGTTTATCCAGCGCTTGAAACTTAACAATATATGAGTGCTTTGCCTTAATGCATGTCTGTGCACCGTGTGCATGCCTGGTGCAGAAGCGGTTATCAGACACCCTAGAACTGAAGTCATGGATGGTTGTGAGCTACCAATGTGGGAACTGAACTTGGGTCCTCTGGAAGAGCAACAAGTGCTCTTAATGGCAGAGCTGTCTTCCTAGCCCCATCACCGATATTTCACAACTGACTACATGGCATCCTGTCGTCCTTCCAAAATGGTGAGCTGATTATGGCCTCAGGGCTTTCTCAGAACACAAGCCAAGTACTTACTGCCGGGAGAGCACACCATTGGCCAGGACTCCTTCATAATGACCGATGCCTTTGCTCTGCAGCAGGTTGATGTGGCCCCCTAGTTCATCTGCGATGATCCCTGCGTGGATGGCAGCTTTGCACAACAAAGAGGTCTGAAACAGAGCGACACCATCATTCAGCACTCACCAAGAACACGGTGGAAACAAAGCTGGAGTTTTCAGCTTTTGTTTGCTTGGGGTTTTGTGTTTGTTTTGCCCTTTTAGAGACAGGGACTCACTATTTAGACTTGGCTGTTCTGAAACTCATTCTGTAGGCCAGGCTGGTCTTGAACTCAGAGATCTGCCTGCCTCTGCCTCTGGAGTGCTGGGATTAGAGGCACATCCATCACATTGTCTGTTTTTGCAGGCTTAGTCATTTACAGGAGTAGCTCTGCCGCCATGAATCATGCCTCTCCACGACCAGGACTTCATGGAAACTCCTAGATGGAAATCTGAATTGGGCTGAGGAGTTTGCCTTGTTCTGCCAGAGGTAAAGAGGCCCTGCAACTGTCATGCATATAAGTGAAGCCACAGGGATTCTTGAGCGCCTCAAGAGCAACTTCAGACTAGTGGACCGAAGAACTCATCTGTCAAAACTGCTCACCATGCTCATGAGCAAATAAAATGGTGGCTATTTAAAGCCACTGATTTCTAGATGGATGGTTAAGCACAAAGAGATAACGGACCATGTCTCTTAGACTTGGTATACAAGAGAGACTATCGTAAACACAGTGGAAGGCAGCCTAGGTACTAGCCAAGAAAGTGAGACTCTGTAGCACAGTTTCATATTACTTCAGTGATTCGGTATGGTGTCAAAACCAAGACAGCTGTCAGCTGCTTTATGGAACAGAAAGTTTCACGTGCAATGATGGGGGGGGGAAATCCCAGCATTCATTTATCTCATTTTCTGAATGCTTTCAGTGAGTCCAAGAGCCCGTGACTGCAGAGCCACTATGGCTCATGGAAGCCTTCAGCCAGTTATCTGCTATTTAGACACATACAGCAAAAGCAAAAGCAACCTATCGGCTGCAATTAAGACAGGTTAGAGCGTGGGATTGGCTCTGATGGGTGACCAGGTCCAAAGGTCCCCAGGAATGGATGTGGGTGGAGAGGTGGCAGACAATTCTAAATGAAGTTGGGCTTTGTACTCTGCATCTGCCCGTAGCTAATACCCAAGCCAGCAGGACAGAGGGCCACGACACTGGGTCTCAATCACTGGGTTCCACTGTATTCACGACAGCACCAATTCCCTGATTCTCAATGGAAGTATTTCTTCAAGTTAAGGTGCTTGGAGAAGCAAAAAGATAGGTGGTATTTGGAACCAATTATCTTGAAGTTGCAACACCACCAAGGAATTCTGTGACTTTTTTCTTTTTTTAAAGAGACTTTACATTTACCACCTGAGGTTTGGCAAAGGTACAAGTAAGTTCTGCAGTAACTGACATCATTGCCATAAATAGACCATATGACGAAAAAGAAGAGACAGACGCAGATGACACCTTCTGCTTTGGAAACAAAATTAGCCCTAGGATAAGCAGAGACCCATCCTGCACTTGAAAAAAACTTTCCCAAATCTGCCTGCATTAGGAAGCTTTTTTTTTTTTTTTTTGTTAAAAGAAGAATTTACATTTACTCCCCTTGTTCCCGGCCCTCCCGCTCCCCCACTACCCCACCACCCTCCCCCTGCTTCTTTAAGATGGGGCAGGATACCCTGTCCTATGGGAAGCCCAAGGCCCTTCCACCTCCATCTTGGTCTAGGAAGATGTGCATCCATATAGAATAAGTTCCGAAAAAGCCAATACATGCAGAAGAGCTAGGTCCCGGTGCCATTATCATTGGTTTCTCAGTCAGTCCCCACTGGCAGTCACATTCATAGGGGGAAGCTTTCTTACATTGTCAAGAACACCAGCAACCCCAGCGATTATGAAGTAGGGGCAGGAGGACCAGGAGTTCAGGGCAATGCCCAGCAACATAGGGGGATCAGCCTGGACTACATGAGACTGTCTTGGCAAACTGGAAACGGGACTGGGGAAATGGCTCAGTGGGAAAGCACTTGCTGTGCCAATGTGAGGGCCTGAGTTCTTGGATCCCTAGAAGCTACACAGAGTCAGACACAGCAGTATCTGTAATCCCAGCATTCCTAGGGTGAGAAGGGAGGCAGAAACAGGACGCCTGGAAAGCCAGCTAGAGTGGCCAGCAGGAGAGACTGTTCAAACAAGGTGGAAGGCAAGAACAGACATCTGAGGTTGTTCATTGTTCTTCTCTGACCTCCATGTTTCAAGGACCAAGCCATTCCTAGCTAGAGCTTTCTGCTTTGTAATTGTTGGCTTAACATGTAACTCTTAGGTACCCTGCCCGCCTTCCTGCCTGATGACATGAACTAGCCATGTCTCCCAGCCATGATGATCATGAACTAGGAGAAAGCCCCAGTTAATGCTTTCTTTTTTAAGTTGTTTTGGTCATGATGTCTTTTCACAGGAATAGAAAGCTAAGACAACCTACTCACAATAAATAAATGCAATGTAATTATTTTAAAGGGGACTATATAGCACAATGGTAGAGCACTTACCTAGCATGTTCAAGGTCTAAGTTCAATTCTCAGTCCCATTTGTAAAAAAAAAAAACGAATAGATAGATAGATGATAAATAACTAAATAAAAGTTTAAAGAAAAGATAATGCAGGGCTGGAGGAATGGCTGCTCTTCCAAAGATCCTGAGTTCAATTCCCAGCAACCACATGGTAGCTTCTAACCACCTCTAGTGGGATCTGATACCCTCTTCTGGCATAAAGGCATACGTGCAGATAAAGCACTCATATAAATAAAATAAGTAAATCTGCCTCAGGCATTGATGGGAGAAAGGCAGGCATCTCTTCCCCGCGCCACAAGACAGATGAGTAAGGGGGACAGCTCTTCCAACCTCACCACTTCAGGACTGGCTCCCCCACATCTCTGCCAACAGGGTCGGCTATATTGTGTTGTCCTGGAGAGGAGCAGTCTACTTTCCTGAGTGCTGCAGCTGGTAGCGGGGAGGGTCAGCTCCCTTGCCAGCTAGAGGTGGTAGGGGCAAGGGGGGAGGGCAAGATGAGGGAGGTGGTACCAGCTATACCCTCTCATATCCTCTCATACCCTCAGGGCTCGCTCACAGGGTCTACAGGGTCATCTCTACTGTGCCGCCCATGGGAGGCGGAGGGTCCATTCTCCCAAGTGCTGCAGCTGGTGAGTGATGTGGGAGTGTTCTCCTGTATTTTGTATTACTCTTATTGGTTGAATAAAGAGCTGCCTGGCTTATAGGATAGGTCAGCCCTTGGGTGGGCGGAGTAGACAGAACGGAAGTTCTGAGGAGAAGAAGGAAAGTGAGCCAGATGCCATGAGGCTCCCGTGGGAGATGGAGGTACCTTAGGACCGTCCGGTAAGTCACCCACCTCTTGGTGACATATAGACTTTTATAATGGGTTAGTTTATGAGGTGAGGGCTAGCCGGGAAAAGGCTAGTGATAATAATACAGGCAGAGTTTAAATGAATACCACTGTTGTAATTGGGGGGAGAGGTGTGGGTTGTGTTCCCCAGCCGCCTGGCTCCCAAGCCCTCAGCTGCTGGCCCGCTCAGCCACTGGTTGCCTGCACCCGAAATAACCACGTGAGGACGGTATTCATTTAAACTCTGCCTGGCTTATTATCACTAGCCTTTTCCCGGCTAGCCCTCACCTCACAAACTAACCCATTATAAAAGTCTATATGTCACCACGAGGTGGGTGACTTACCGGACAGTCCTAAGGTACCTCCATCTCCCACAGGAGCCTCATAGCGTCTGGCTCACTTTCCTTCTTCTCCTCAGAACTTCCGTTCTGTCTACTCCGCCCACCCAATGGCTGACCTATCCTATAAGCCAGGCAGCTCTTTATTCAACCAGTAAGAGTAATACAAAATACAGGAGAACACTCCCACATTAGGTGAGTGGGTTGCAGCTTGCACTTTTTAAGCTCTCATTTGTCTGCTTTCATTAAAAAACTTTCTGCATGGCAATGCATGCCTCTAACTCCAGCATTTGGGAAGTAGAGGAAGAAAAGTCAAGGGTTCAAGGCCAGCCTCAGCTACACATCCAGACAAAGGTTGCCCTGGGTTGCACACATCCCTTGGCAGCTAGGAATGTAGCCAGGGAAGGAGTGCTTGCTCAGCATATTCCTGTCCGGGCATCCTGGCTCAACTCTAACTGCACTCATTACATGTGCGGAAGTCATTTCTCTGCTCTGGCTTTTCTTCTTAAATAAACCAGACAGTGACAAGGATAGACTAGATTATCTAGATTATGTGGTATCTACTCTGGATGCCTGCCACCTTCTGGCTCTAGCCAGTGCAGCCTTGGGTTCGCACAAGCTTGTCTTCCTCCCTATGCCCCAGGAGAGAAGCAACTTAACTCTGGTCTGCTAGGCAGCTATTCCCAATGTTTTGAATCATTTCTTCCTCAGAATCCTGCCTGGTGATGGATGAACATCTCAGAAGCTACGTTCTCTACAGAGCTCCCAGTGACTGACAGACCAGAAGTCAATGAGCAACAATGCCCACGAGGGTAACTGATCATGGAATAGTCTGATTTACCCCAAGAAGAACAGGAGTCCAGTGGTACAGATGTCTATTAAGGAAGGTTTTAACTATAGATATATTCCCATAATATTTAATGCAGGGCACAGGATTTATCTCTAGGGCACTAGTCACCAGATCTGTCCATTAAATCATCATGGTTAAGATGACCAATCTTTCCCACAACTCTTTCTTTATTTAAAAACACCACAAACCATCATCTAATAATTTAAACATAATTCATGCTTATCAGTGCTCCCTGTGTCAGTTTAAAAATTGACCTTCATTAAATCTGACTTTTAAAAAACCAAAAACACTTCCCCTTGAACAACTAATACTTTGATTTTCTAGTTAGTTTTGCGGTGCAGGTATAACAGTCAAATGCACATATGGGCAAACTACATCACTGGTTTGTGTTAATTAGTGATTTCCTTTAGACAAAATTCATGAACTAAACTGAAACAACACTGCTATAATTCTGTAAGGAGCAACAGGAACACATACACAGCTCTAGCTCTTGAAGACAGCTTTTTTATTTTTAAATGTGTACTTATGTAGACCTCTATGTATATTATTTGCACATACTTAGGAGATATGAGAAGTACCCTTGTCACTGTCCAGTTGACTTAGGAAGACATGAGGGTTTTAAGTGCGAAGCCAGCCTGGGCTGCGCAGGGAATTTGACATCCATCCGAATGAAAATCAAATATTATCTCAAAAGAAAAAAAAAGCAAATGAAGCATCATCACACTAAGTTCACCGTGCCACAGAAGTCAGCCAAACAGGATGCCATGGAGACCCACAGGACTTTCCAAGCAGTCATCAAACCACCCCAGCACCGTAGCATTTCCTTAAACTTCCTCTTAGGAAAAGTCAACAAGCTGTCAAAAGGACAGACAATGCTTTAACAAAAATAAATACAAAAGTAAACATCTGGGGGGCTGAAGAGATGACTGGGTGGTTAAGAGTGCTTCTCGCTCTGGAAGAGGACCAGAGTTCAATTCCCAGTTCCCTTCAGCTCCAAGGGTTCTGAAGGTACTTCTCCTACACATGTTCAAATACATATACATAGTCATAAAATTTTTAAAAAATCTAAAAAAATAAATAAAAGAGCTTGCAGTTAATGAAACATGAACTTAAAAAGCCAGTGAGGTAAAATAAAAATAAAGCACACAGTCAAACTGTCAGTCAAATAATGGCAAGATGTAAATTATAAAATACATTCCCAAGCCATACTTGATGGTACAGGCCTGCAACACAATCTCTAGGGAGACCGAAGCAGGAGAGTTTCAGGCTCAAAGTCAGTCTGGGCTACACAGGGAACTGAGTATCCACCTAATATACAGAGAGAAACACTATCTCAAAAGATCCAATAAAATAAAGTATATTTCACCTCCAATCATGTGACTTCTGCCTATGTGCTTTATTATAGTTTGTATAGTCTTCATTTTAACGTATTTGTAACATTTTTCTACGCAAGTAATATTCTACAGAAATATGGAAAGGTACTCATATAGTCACTACGTAGAAATACTTAGCGTTATTCCATTTTCCCGAAAATTTTTTGGGTATACATAGGCCCAGTTTCTCACTTTCTCTGCCTAATTCAGGCATATACTTTTATTTTCTTGTATTTCTTGAACACTCCTTATTTTTATTTTTGATATTTAATATAATTACATAATTTCCCCCTTCCCGTTCCTCCCTCCAAACCCTCCCATATATCCTTCCTTGCTCTCTCCCTCTGTGACCTCTTTTTCCATTAACTATTATTGCATACAAATGTGTGTGTGGTATGTGTGCGTGTGCACGTGCATTCGTGTGTATTCTGCTCAGGCTGTATAACGTTACCCATATGTTTGTTTTCAGGACTGATCATTTGGTAATAGATGACCAATTGGTGTGTTTTTGCCTGGGGAAGAGTATTTCTCCTGCTCTCAGCATTCCTTAGTTGCCTGTATTTTTCTGAGTAGGGTTGAGGTTTCATTGACTTTTCCCTGTCCACTTTGGTACATCTACTCTTGTTGTCCTTGTTGGCAGTTTCTTGAACATTTTTTGAGACCAATGAATTTGCAAAATGTATTAGTGAAGGCGGCAAGCTAGCCTCACAAGTAAAGGTGCTCAATGAACTGGCACATTTGATATTTAAAATCAATGGTGGTTGGAATAAGAGTGGCCCCCATAGGGTCCCCAGGGAGTAGCACTATCTGAAAGGATTGTAAGGATTAAGAGGTGTGGCCTTGGAGGAAGTGTGTCACTGGGGTGGGTTTTAAGGTTTCAAAAGCCCACACCAAACCCAGCATGTTTCTTTCTCAGCCTATGGATCAGGGAGTAGCTCTCAGCTCCTGCTCCAGCACTATGTGTGGCAACATGTTTCCCACCATGACAATAATGGATTAAACCTATGAAATTATAAGCAAGCCCCAATTCAATGCTTTCTTTTAAAAGAGTTGCCTTGGTCAAGGTGTATCTTCACAGCAATAGAACAGTGACCAACACAAGTACAATTTCTGGACTCCACACAGTGAACACAAAATTGACTTCCACAAGTTGTCCTCTGACCCCCCCACTCGTGTTATGGTACACAGTACCCCCCACAACAAAATAAATAATAACAATAAATTAGTTAATTGATGTATCCTATTGAAAAGCAGATGTATTATTAGCAAGCTGGAAAGGTGGCAAAGGAAAGCTGCCCTGTGGTCACATCTTAAGAAGAAACCCAAATGCCACACTGCTCTGTAGGCACTAAAAACAGACATAGCGTAGATGCCTACACTGTCAGACAATGAGACAGCATCCAGAATCTTAAGGACTGAAAAAGACCCTCAAAAGTTTTTATGTACAGCCTCTGAAGATCCCTTCTTTCCCCACACACAGACACCTTCACTCATACATATTATCACCAACAAAATGACTGTAACATCTACATATTTCTCCAGACACCCTACTGCAGTCTATGCTATTTAGTTATTCCTTTTATACAGCTGAAGTTGGCATCTCTATGATGTTTATCCATTGATCCTACTGCTTGTTGCCTTTTGGGTGACACAGAATGAATCAACACCTTTTCTGTAACTATCTCTTCAAGACCACATATTCTCAGTGTTGTATAATCCCAGCATTTGGGAGATGGAAGCAGGAAGACCAGGAGCTC
Source organism: Dicrostonyx torquatus (assembly GCA_028555095.1). NCBI lineage: Eukaryota > Metazoa > Chordata > Mammalia > Rodentia > Cricetidae > Dicrostonyx > Dicrostonyx torquatus. The sequence continues at coordinate 722,355 of JAQHUG010000002.1, read as the reverse complement.
AAGCCCAGCCATGGATACATAGAGTTCAAGGTCAACTTAGGCTACATGAAACCCTGTCAAAGACAGGCAGGCAGACAGGTAGACAGACAGACAGACCAACACAAGGACACATTTTCCCTCAAGTCAGAATGCTTGCTGCTTCAATGGCTCCTCATTAGTTTTCCAGATTCTATTTTTTTTTTATGTACAGGATGCTTTGGATTTGCAATGACTTGCCCAAAAAAGACTCATTACACTGAATGTATTTCCTTAGAGGAAAACTGCCATGGAGCAGATGCTAAAATAACTCCCAGAACCTGCCTCCTGGTAATCCCCCTTGTAAAACGCTGAATATGTGCGGAAGCTATGACGTCTTCCTATTAATAACTCAGAGAACGTGACAAAGAGGAGGGATGTCACCCCTTTTCACTGCATCACATGTTAGTAGGAGATACCTTTGCCAGTCATTCTCCCTTGCTGGCTTCTAGGAGGTGTCCCTTGTTAGGAAGCACATGGCAAGAATGACAGCAACACCGGGAAAAATCCAAGAAAACAGTGGGCCTTTGGTCCACTGATGCTCAAGTACCTGAGTGCGCCCAACACTGCAAGCTGAGAAGCCCACCAGTCACTGGAGGGACTGGAGCTCCAGCTGACATTTCAGCTACAGTTTTATGAGATCCTGCAGTGGGGACCCAGTCAAACCCTGCTTGGACTCCTCATCCATAGAAAACTGGAGAGACAGGGCCAGCAAGATGGCTCATAAAAGTGCCTGTGGCATGTCTGACCACCTGAACTTGATCCCTGGATTCCATCTTGGAGAGAAAGAATGAAGTCCTGAAATTGTCCTCTGACCACTATATAGCAAATGCTCACCTGCACACATAGGACACAGAGACACACAGACACACACACACAAAATATGTGTATCTTTAAAAAAAGGCAGGTGTGGTGGTACATGTCTCTGACCCTAGCACTTGGGGTGCAGAAGCTGGCAGACCACTGAGTTTGAGGCCAGGCTGGTCTATAGGGAGTTCCAGGCCTGCCAGGGCTACATGGTGAGACTTGGTCTCTAAACGAATTGTGCGTAAGTAAGAAAAGACAACTGGCCAGGTGGTGGTGGTGCACACTTTTAATCCCAGCATTCGCAGAGACAGGTAGATCTCTGTGAATTCAAGGCAGGCCTAGTCTACAGAATGAGTTCCAGGACAGGCTCCAAAGCTATAGAGAAACCCTGTCTTAAAAAATCAAATGAAACAAAACAAAACAACAACAACAAAACAAACAAAGATGAAGAAAGAAAGAAAAAAGAAAAAAGAAATGTGGTCTTGCAATTTCAAAAAAGAAAAGACAACTGGAGACAACCGATGTCGGTTCAGCCTCGGTGTGTGCACACTGTTGTGCGGCTGTGAAGACTCTAACAGGTTCAACGGAAGACACTAATCAGACTCCTCGAAAGAGATGAGCCAGGTGTGGTGGCGCACATCTCCAGTCACAGCACTCAGGAGGCAAGGCAGGCGGATCTTTGAGTTTGAGGTCAATCTGGTCTATAGACTGAGTTCCGGGGACAGCCAAGGCTACACAGATAAACAGTGTCTTGAAAAACAAAACAAAATCGAAAGAAAATGGTGCCAAACAGTTGGTGAGTAAGAGGGACCCTGAATGCTAGCACCTGCAGGTAAGTATTCAGATCTAACACACGGGATGATGACTGGCCCCCAGCCCCTGTTTTTCCACCCCAACACACACACACCTAACACACAGGATGACTGGCCCCCCAGCCCCTGTTTTCCCACCCCAACACACACACACACACACACACACACACACACACACACACACACACAAAACAAGAAACAATATAAAACCTTTCCACAGAAAGGGAAGAAACCTGGCTTCAACATTTGACTTCCCCTACTTAATTTCCTGGACTCATTTAGGAATAGCTTCACTGAGTAAATACTCAAAACAAAGAGGTATAGACCATTGGAAGGGTCAAAATTTAGGTGTTCCACACGTGGGGTGGGTAGAAAGAAAGAAAAAATTCCAATAAGCCAGATGAATATCCTGTGTCCGATTTATAAACAAAAGCAATACAAGAAGGAGGAAGCAAAAAGCAATTACTTCAAAATCAAGATGTGCCAAAAGAAAACAAAACAGCGACAACAAAAAAAACCAACCTGCAACAAAATTAAAATCATGTTTTCTCTCCTGCCAAGTGACTTTTCAATCTCTATAGTGTGGACAAGAGACACTTCTCCATGTACCAGGACATGCCAGTAATTGCTTTTCCTGACACTACACAGATGCTTCACATTTTAAATAAATCACCTTTCAACAGTGAAGGGTAAATCCAACCATTTTAAATAGTGATATAAGCTGAGAGAGCAAAGAGGAGGGGGGTGAGCGGGGGGCATAGGTCTGCAGGATGGAAAGGTAAATAGAAATAAACAAAAAATTATGTATTAGTCGAGAGGACAGATTAGAAAAATAAGCTTCTGAGATTTATTTTTGTCTGGGAACAATATATATAAAATCCAGAAAGTCCTCTAGGCATAAGAATGGAGGGGGTGGGCAGCAATAGCAAATGAGAGTAGGACAGATGGCGTTTCCTCTGTGGTGTGACCAGTCACGCACTGGCTTTAGCACAGAAGTCACCTGGGGTGTTACAGAGTTGGGGCTAGCAGGACGACTCAGGGTCAACAGTGTTTGCCATCTGACGATGCAGGCCTGACAGTCCCACATAAAGTGGAAGGAGAAATGGACTCCAAAGAGTAGTTCTCTGATCTCCATGTATGCCATGGCATGTGGACTACATATGTACATCACACAGAAACACACACACACACACACACACACACACACACACACACACACGACGATGAACCCTGAGTACAAGAGAGGGGAAAGAGAGAATATGAACATTTAAGTATATGAATCTATGAGCTTTGGTAGAAACTGGACAGGTGTTTGCATCTCAAAGATCATGTGTTAAAAAGCAAATGCCTAGCCCGTGGCATATTAGCACATGGTAGAACCTTTAGGAGGCTGGTCTTATGGGAAGAAATTAGGCCACCAAGAACGTGCCATTGAAACGGTCTGTCGATTCCCCCTTTTGCCTCTCTCCTAGCCAGTTGTCCTCATGTGAGCAGCTTGCTCTATCTACCACATGCTCCCCTGTGATACACTGCTGCATCTCAGACTCCCCTATGATACACACTGCTGCATCTCAGACTCCCCTATCATACTCTGCTGCATCTCAGACTCCCCTGTGATACACACTGCTGCATCTCAGACTCCCCTATGATACACACTGCTGCATC
>JAQHUG010000002.1:694554-709074 GCA_028555095.1 Dicrostonyx torquatus | reverse complement strand
AAGAAGGAAGAAGGAAGAAGGAGAAGAAGAAGAAGAAGAAGAAGAAGAAGAAGAAGAAGAAGAAGAAGAAGAAGAAGAAGAAGAAGAGAAGCCAAGATCAGCAGCTACACCAATCAGGCTAAGAAGAAAGAGATGTGGAAAGAAATAACCACTCCAATTCATTAGTAATCAAACCAGCTCACACTACCCCAAACAGGATCAACATGGTCCTATTTTGTACATCAGGAATCCAACTAACCAACATCCTGCTCTCCTGTCTCATCCAAGTTTCATATTCTGAAGAAACGAGAGAATACGAGAGAGATGGGCCTTATTCTCCTGCCCTACATCTCTGTTGTTCCCTATTTCTAAGCTACAGTGAAATCCAAGTGCAATGACTTCTTGTCCCTATTCATCCATTACATTTGTGTATGTGTTAAGTATACATGTGTAAGTGTGAACACACATATGCCTGGGCATGGGTAGAGAAGCCAGAGTTCAAACCAGAGCTCAACCTTGTGTGTCTTTCTCTATTACTCTTGACTTTATGAAAGATATATTTATTTATTTCAAAGACTTATTTATTTATTACGCATATAGTGTCCTGCCTACATGCACGCCAGAAGAGGGCACCAGATCTCATTAGAGATGGTTGTAAGCCACCAAGTGGTTGCTGGGAATTGAACTCAGGACCTCTGGAAGAGCAGCAAATGCTCTTAACCTCTGAGCCATCTCTCCAGCCCCCTACTAAAAATATATTTTGAGCATTTGCATGCATGTATGTATTACACTATGTGTATGCTTACCTGGTGCCCATAGGGACCAGAAGGTGGTATTGGATCTCCTGGAACTGGAATTAGAGATGTCTGTGAGCTGCCATGTGGGTGCTGAAAACTGAACTTGGTCCTCTTCTGTAACATGAGGGGCCTGCTCATGACGGTAATCTCGGCACTTGACCAGAGGAGGCAGAAGGCTTTGGAATTCGATGGTAGCTTGGGGTACATGTCAGGGGAATGCCTCAGAACCCAACAGCCGGGGATGTAAGTGACTCAGTGATAAAATGCTTGCCTAGCAGATGGTTAATAATGATTCACAACTAGACAGGCTCTAGATTCACTTAACAGACAAGTCTTTGAATGTTCCCTTGAGGGACTACCTTGATTAGGCTGAGATGGAAGACCTCCCCCTAATGCTGGGGAGCACCAGTCCCTGGCCTTGGGTGGCGGACTGCTCAGAGGGCTACCTGAGCCTGAGGTGCATTGTTCTCTGCTTTCACAATTGAGTTGCAGTTTGACCAGCTACTCTGAGCTCCAGCTGCCAGGACTTCCCAGTTATGATGACTGGGTCCTTGAACAGTGAGTCTCAAGAATCCCTTTCTCCCTTAAGCTGCTTTGGTCAGGGTATTTTAACAGACCAAGGGAAACATGCATATGTCATGGATAACTAGGATTCTTACAAATTTAAAAACAGTTTATAAATATTAAAGGCAGGCAGTTAACTAATCTACCCTTACACAATTGTCCTTGTTAGGTTTTTCTGTTGCTGGGATAAAACAATGACCAAAAGCAAGTTGAGGAGGGAAGGTTTTATTTTAGTCCAGAAGCCAGAGTCCATTAGCAGGCAGAAACTCAAGGCAAAAACTGAAGCAGAGATCATGGAAGAATGTTGCTTGTTGGCTTACTTCCCAAGGCTTGCTCGGCTTCTTTCTTATGCACACCCTACCCAGAGGTGGCAGTGCCTACAGTAGGCTGGGCCCTCTCCCATCAGTCATTAATCAAGGAAATTGCTCACAGAGCAATACTGATAGGCAGTTTTCTAATTGAGAGTCTCTCTTCCCAGGTGACTCTTGATTTGTCACATGAACAGAAATTAACCAGCACAATTATGAAGTACAATAGGCATTTCTGTAGGTTAATGCCACTTATAGGCAGTGCCTGACTCCCAGGTTGTATGACGTGTTTGAAATGTATCTGCTCATTGCAGGTTAGTATATTGGTGTATAAGCCAAAGAATGAAATCAAAGAAATGCAGAGCAGTTAGCAAGTCAGGACCTTCTCCTACCCAGGTCTCTGCTGGCGCACTCCTCTCCAAACTGCTAACACTAAGTCTCTAACTCTCCGCAGCATCCCAAGGAACTCTGATAAAAAATTCAGGCAAACACATCTAGATTGGAATCCCAAATGAATTCAATTTCACTTTTTAAAAGTTTATGAAGAGTTGAAATTTTGCAAAACTGACCGCTTATTCCAAAAATAGATAAAACTGCAGGTCATCAGACAAATCTGTACACTATATAATTCCCTAGAAGCCAAACACATGCAGCTGGAAAGCTATAATTTGGATTTTATCCTGCCAAAGGTATGATAAGCACACAGACATTTCTGGAAAAAGTTCAGAGAAAGTGAAGGCAAGCGCACTGTCCTTTAATGACCCTGATGCCAGACACCAGTCTCTCTGAGTCCTAGCACGCCACAAAAGGGTGCGTCCTAGAGGGAGTATGAGAAACCTTTCTCTGTATTGATGTCACACAGAATGGCTTTCCTGATTTCCTCAGTGACTACAGCATGAGTGAGGCTGAGTTTGGGGTGGGGATGGGGCTGTTGCAATGCAGCCTGTTGGGCAAGGCACCCAAATCATCACCCAATTCCAAGGCAGGACAGATGCAGATTCCTTCCCACGGGCAAGAAACTGTATAAACAGAAGACATGGCTACTCCAAGGTATGGTTAAACAGAAGGTTATTATTATAGATACATGTTGTGGGAAGTCCTTCCGTATATGTGTTGCTTTTATTGGTTAATGAATAAAGAAGCTGTCTTCGGCCTGCGCAGGGCAGAATAGAGGTAGGCAGGGAAAACTAAACTGATTGCTAGAAGAAAAGAAGGCAGAGTCAGAGAGACACCATGTAGCTGCAGCCAGGGACAGACACTCCGGAAACTTTCTGGTGAACCATAAGCCTTGTAGTAAAATATAAAATAATAGAAATGGGTTCATTTAAGAGATAAGAGTGAGCTAGAAATATGCATAAGCTAATAGGCCAAACAATGTTGTAAATAATATAGTTTCTGTGTGGTTATTTCAGGGCTGAGCAGCTGGGAACAAACTAACAGCCTCCTACTACAGATATGAGGGAGAGAACAGCCAGAGGCATCTGGAAGAGTCCAGAACACAGAGAGAAGGTAGATTGAACATGGCAAGTAGACTGGACTTAGCCATGAACAAATGGGGAGGGGGGAGGATGAAACATGAAGAGATAGAGTGTACCAAGAGTGGAAGGCAAAAAAGGAGGGAACATAGCTCAAATAGCAGGGTTATAAGGAGAATGACTAGCTGGGGGAGGCTAGCCCATGAGCTGGAGGAATTCTGGGGTGGGGAGAGGTGAGAGGAGGTCAGAAGAGTCTGAGCAGCAGGACTGGTACTAGTGCTAGTGAGGGAGCCTGGAGGCCAGGGTGAGCTTTGATATGCTAATAGGTATCACAGATAGCCTTTTGTCCCTTCTGCCAGTGAAAGGGGAAATGGCTCAGCTGGTAGAGGAATGCTGGCCTTTGTGTAACTGCCAGAATTTGGGGGAGATGGAGCTTCTTTTGGAAACTTCCCAACAAGCTAATAACTGTCTTCCTAGAGTTAAAAGGGAAAAGAGATAGCCAATGGGAACCCCAGAGACACCCTGGTTACACTAGCAAAGTTCTTAGACTCCTTGGAAGATGATAACCCATTCCCTACACAATGTGTAACTGAGGTTGATCCTAGCACCTTGCATGGTCTGGGCTAGTGCTCTATCACTGAGTATATCCCTAGTCCTCTTCTTCACTTTTTATTTTAGGACTAGAACATTAGCTTGCTTAGATTGGCCATGAACTCATGAGGTAGTCCTTGTGAAATTCTCCTGCCTCAGCCTGAGAACAGACAGCATAACAGGCGTGTGCACCAACAGGCTTGGTAGAACAGTAGTCGGTAGGGTCGTGTGCCACACACCAGCACCCTGGTCAGCGATGGGCCATGTGTACTGCATTACTATTGTCGCCTAAAATCAAGATCATGACGTCAAAGCATTCCCGCTTATGGTGATGCTGATAAATACAAGCATCCTGAGCTGGATGGGTGACTTATGCCTTTGATGCCAGCATTGGGAGGCTAAGGCAGGAAAACCACCATGCACTTGAGGCCAACCTGAGATACATAGTGAATTCCAAGCCAGCCTGGGCAAGATCCTATCTCAAAGAAAGCAAACAAAAACAAAATAAAATTAAACTTCTTGTCCTGTTCATGGTATAAATAGAAGCAAAAAGTATACAGTTATGGACAGTGGATAACTTGATGGTAGTGATTGTTATCCATTCATGGGCTTGCTACATCTACTTCATTTAAGAGTCTATTCCATGTGTGTTTGTATGATGAGCATGCATGCATGTGTTTATCTCTTCAAAAACAAAAATCATGAGATTTCACATAGTATAAACTGATTTTGAGTTCAGTATGTAGCCAAGGATGACCTTGAAATCCTGAATCTCCTGCTTGACCCCACTCTCCCTCTAATGATGGACTAAAATCCTGAGCTAAATTAGTCACTCTTCCCTTAGAAACAACCCCTCCACTGGGCGGTGGTGATGCAAGGCTTTAATCCCAGCACTCTCCGCACTGCAGAGGCAGGAAGATTTCTGAATTTAAGGCCAGCCTGGTCTACAGAGCTAGTTCCAGGACAGCCAGTGCTACACAGAGAAATCCTGTCTCAAAGAACCAAAATAAATAAATAAATACATACATACAGAAAAACCCTTCAAAAGAACCCACGTTGAAGCCAGGCATAGTGACACACATGTCTGTGATCCCAGGACTTGAGAGATGGGGTCAGGAAGATGGAGGCAGGAAGCCATTCAAGGCCCCATCCTCAGCTACCAACAAGTTGTAAGCCTTATCTTATATACGACCTTATCTCAGAAAACAAAACAACACAAAATGCAACCCATGTTGAACAACTGACTTGTAACATTTTGGCTTGTTGAAATACATTCAGTGTTCACTAACAAAACTGCCCAGTGAATTATGACTTCTCAACGAAGAAAGAAATTGTGAGATCCATTTAAGTTTTGAATCCCTGGTTATTGGAAATCTACCACCACCAATGTAATAAGCCAATCAAACCAAATTATTAAATACAGGTTTAATCTGAGTAAAGCACTCCTGGGTGCCCTCAGGAGGGTGGGAAAGGTATCAACCTGGCAAATATGGCTACCAGGTCTCAAGTAGCCTGTAGACAAGGTCTTGAGCAGCCCCAAGAAGGGGCTGACTTTTGCTGTGTTTTCTCAGGGGTGGAGTTTGAAGAACTCCAGAGAAGGAGACACCATTTGGTGACTGTGGGTGGGGCTTGGAATGGGAAGAGTGAGCCTGGAGTGTGGAATGGGACCCCAAGCTGGAGATCCCAAACATCCCAGCCTGTTTGGGTATATATGGATGCTGGTAGGGCTTCCATGTAAACATAAAGTGTGCTTCGAGTTCATCAGCATTAGGGAGAAGCAGGACGCCCTAGGACTCTCAGCTCTATGGTCATTTCCTTGTCGCAGAATTCAGAGTTGGAAAGTTGCAGGCAGTCTGCTTTAGACTGAACTCATTTGAATGGAAAAGAGGGCCATCCCAAGCCCCAGAATATTCACTAGATAAGGTTTTGTATCCTGAACCAATAGGATAAGGAATTTGAGAAGGGAGATGGCTATGCTCGATGGGCTTTGAAGATTGTAACTACCTGTGGGAAAAACAAGGACTTTACTGTATTTTCATATTTATTTTACGCATGCATGCTTGTATGTATGTATGTATATGATATGCATACCTGGTGACATCAGGGGTCAGAAGATTGATGTTTGTGAGTTATTGGGTGCAGGGAACCAAACCCGGGTCCTCTGAAAAAGCACCAAGTGCTCTTAGCTGCTGAGCCATCTCTCCAGACCCTCACTCAGTGATTTTAAATACCACTATCCCAAATCAACACCCAGATATCCTTGGTCTTTCTCTGTCCCTTTCTATGGAGGAAAACATTTCTGCTCCACTTTTGCCCACCTCTTGAATTCACCATTATTACAGAGTGAGAGGAGGGTCTTGTTAAATGATGCTTGCCTGCATTTCCAGCTCTACTTTACACTTAATTTTTAAGGGGGGTTCCCCTATAGTTAAACATTTAAAAAAAGGAGCTGGAGAGATGGCTCAGGGGAAAAAAATAGATTATCAACTCAAATGAGTACTCAGTAGCCCTTAATTTTGACCATTTGATATCACATAATTTTGACCATATTGGGTATACTCTTTGTTGTAGGCAATGTCCTTTGAAAAGCCTGTTTCCATTCAATGTCAGGTTCAGCCTTATCTTTCTAAAATTAGGACACACACTTTCTATGGATGTGTATAGCATGAATAATAAAAACCCAGAAACAGATACTGGGGTTCAACCTGAAAACCAGAAAAGCAAAGCAGCCAAGCCACTAGACAAATCTTCCCTCTACCAAGGCTGGGCGACTACAGAATAAGCCTCCTTCCATTTTATATTCCCTCTAGTGCTGGAATTAAAGAGGCATGACTCCCTAGTACTAGTGTTTGGTTGGAAGCATCACCCCAGTCCCTGGTATCCAAAAAGTCTAGAACGTTTGGGTGGAGAGTTCCATCCCAAGTCCCCCCCCTCTAGGAGTTGCCTCAGTCCAGACCAGACTCTACCCCTGAGAAAGCCCGCCAAACAGTAACCCCTCCTCAGAGATGCTCAAGACCACTCCCACAGGGTATTTAAACTGCCAGCCAGAGAACAAACTGGTTTCCAGTCTTCCTTCCCTGTCTCCTCTCTGGGGACTGAAAGGCCACGCAGGAGCTCTGGCATCCATTAAACCTGAGCTTTTTCTAATTCCCTTTGATTTGGTCTAATTCAGATTTTTATGTCAACGAAGAGGTTTATTGGGATGCAAAAAGTTTTCACTGGGATTAAAAGTGTGGGCCATCACCACCTGGATTTGTTTCTGCAATGATCTTGTGTAGCCCAGGGTGACCTTGAACTCACAAAGATCTGCCTGCCTCTGTCTCCCGAATGCTGGGATTAAAGGTGTGCGCCACCACCGCCTGACCTCTAGTGGGTTAGTGTTACACTTTTTTTTTTCCCCCCCAGACAGGTTTCTCTGTAGCTTTGGAGCCTGTCCTGTCCTGGAACTAGCTCTTGTAGACCAGGCTGGCCTTGAACTCACAAAGATCTGCCTGCCTCTGCCTCCCGAGTGCTGGGATTAAAGGTGTGCGCCACCACCGCCCGGTGCAAGCTTTATTTATTAAAACATAAATACCACTATGGATGTTTAGCTCTCCACCAGCACTGCTGTGCACGTCAGTGCACTGAAACCTGCCACCTTAGTCCTCCTTCGTTGCTGCCTTTCTTCCACTTTCTAAGTCTGGCCTAGAACTTGTGAAGTAGGTAAGGATGCCCTTGTACTTCCTGCCTCTTCATCCCAGTGCAAGTATGGACATCAAAAGCATGTCTGCCCCTGTCCCCCACCCGTACCTAATGTGTGCAGTGACCCAGTCCCAGGATGCTAAGCAAGTACTCTACCAACCAAACCACATTCCCAGTGCTGTGACCTCTCTTCTCATCTGTGGGACAGGTCCATCTTATGCTTCAGTCTCAAATCCCCATGTCACCGGGATAGAACATTAACGAGACAGGCAGAAAAATCAGGGAAGAAATCACTTTTACTTCTTGTGGGTAACTGGGAACCCTGGATCAAGGGAAGAGCTGAATGGAACAACAATGTAGCATTTATCAGGAGACATGGAACCAAGTCCTCACAGACTCAGGCCAGGGAAGCAGGAGCTGGTTCCTCAGTGCATCCCGCAATCCCTTGGCTTCCAGGCAGGAATAAAGCAGAGCTGTGTTACTAAGAAGAATCAACTGCTCCAGGCCTGGAAGATTCCAGGCTTTGGCAATGTGTACAGCAGCTCACAGCTCTTCTCCACAGGCTGCCTCGTCCTTGGCCTGGCAATGAGGGTGAAGCTAGAAAGTCCCAGACCCAGATCGCTTCTGGCGGATAAGTGGCTCTTTTCTTGAAGCTGAATAATTAAGTCACTATGGGTGAAAGGGTCCCATGCATAACACTAAGAACACAATCCCCTCCTTCCTTACTATATAGCCAGTGTCAGTGGGGGAAAAATACACAGGCACCAAATGAAAACCTACCTCCTTCGGGGTTTGTCATAAATTAAAAGGAACAACAACAAAAAAGCCTCCTCAAACCCCTCATTAGTCTATAGAGCCCCTTCTGAACTAAAATAATTTTCAGGACAGATAAGAACATGCCTGGTGGGGCTCGGTGGCCTTCCCTGGGAACACCAATGGCAGGGCTAGCCACAGGCACACTATCAGCTGCCAGGAAAGTGGTCCCCAGTGAGATCCAGCTTTGTGCTGAAGGGCATGCTGATAAAACAATCACCAGAAATGCAGAAGCGGCAGTGAGGGCTCTACCCATTTCTCATTTGGTTTTCAATGCAGTCAAATGGCAGGATTTGTCCAGGCTTGCTAACTGCAGCAAGGTCATTGTACAAAATTATAGAGTTTTCAGGGCCATTTTCTCTGAAAAGGAGAATTAGCATAAAAAAGGGACACCCCTGGATTGTACCACTAAAACCATAGTCACGAAATTTTGGTCTCTGGTTCTCAGACAAAAATCAGTTAAGACATGACAAATGAGTCAGACAGATGCCCGGACAAAGGTGCAGCTTTCCCTGGGGTTCAGGGACACAAGAGTGAAGAAATGTCTCCTGGATCAGCACAGCGCCTAACCAAGTCATTCTTCACAAAGGGTGGCAACTGAATCACAGGGTTTCCAGGGAAGTAGCTTCTTCCCTGAGGAGACTATGCGTATGTTAATGAAATACCTAGAGGGGGATGTTTAGGCAAATCCAGCCTTTTATATGTTGGAAATTCTTTTCAAGGTTCTGTGTTTTTAACCTCCAAAAGCTGAAGAATTTTACTGTTTACTTCTGAGAGCCTGCCAGAACTATCTGTGAAACAGTAGCTTCTGGGCTTGAGTTTTCTCCCTTTGGAATTAAACAAAATCAAAAATCGTAAGGACAAGATACTATTACAGTATGCTAAATACCTGCCGTTCTGAAAACTTAGAAATCTTATTTCTTTTTCTCCCATTTCAGGGTTTCACTGTGTTGCCCTGGCTGTCCTCGAACTCAAACCTGCCTGCCTCTGCTTCCCAGTGCTGAGATTAAAGGCGTGTGTTACCACCACCTAGCTAAAATCTAGAAATGAGTCAGAAAGCTATTTGTTATTTCCTACTTTTTCCATTTATCTTGCTTTAAGTGCAATATAAACATTAACAGTAAATATCCTATCACAACACTTGTAAGCCACTGGCAATGGTTAAAAATATACATTGGGGGTGGGGTACAGGAAATGTAGACCAATCTTTGAACTTCCTGGTTTCCCTAACACTCAAAGCACAGAGCAAAACAGGATTCCTCTAACTGACTGCTGCTTCCTTCCTCCACGCTCCCCCCCACCCAGGCTTCCCACAGCAGTCCTGTCAGGAAGCTCCCAGCCTCAGCTGGAAGACCCGATGAAGTACCCATTTCCTCCAGCAAGAGCCACACAAGAGCTACAAACCGGAGGTGTAACACACAGGCCTAGGGCTCAGATGGCCATTGTCGCGTTGGATTGGGATGATATGGTGCTTAGTTAAGAGCACACTTTCAGAGTCAAATGCCCACTTGAATCCTAAGTGCTAGGTGAGCTTGAGCAAGCTCCCTGGCCACTTTGAACTTCAGCTTCCTTCCGCACAGTGGTTAGTGACAGAATCGGGAACACACAGATACTGAGCCCAGGTCACTCCCACAGCTGTGTCCTGGGTCACATGTCCCCCCACCCCCCGTCTGGTTTCCACACAGTAAGTGAAGCAAAGACATCTGCAGAAGGGCAAAGTCAAGTGTGATTCCTCCTCTGATGTGAATACAATGACATTCAACTTTCTCTTTTGTAGAAAGCCAGCTTTATAGATTTGTTCAAACTGCAAGCAAACATTGCATCTGGAATGGCGGGATTATACTACTCAGTGAAAAAAGAGGGATGAAGGGTCCTCCCAGCTCAAGGACGCCCACTCCCCAGTACCTCAGGTAAAGCTGAAATAACTGCCCCCATAAATCTGAAATAGGTTCAGAGCACAGAGGGCGAAACTGGAGCTGCTGGACATCAGAGAGCTTTCTAGAACAGGTGGCCCTGGACTGGTAACTTAAAGGATGAGGGGACATGGGGGAGGTGTGCGCGTGTATATAATTTTAGAAAGAACCAGAAAACCGGGGGAAGAGGAAATGGCAGCAAATATAAAGGGGTGGAGTGATAGAGCCCTGCCTAGGTTGTGAGACAGAAGATGACCTTGCTTATCCAGGTCTTGCCTTGGGCAAGCAATTTCAGGAAGGTGAGACTGGAGGAGGCAGGTAGACTGCCCCCTATACTGTCATACTGTACCGACTTTCTTATTCTCAAGCCCCTCACTGCCGCTTAAAGGGTCACAGCCAGCTTTTTACCCTGGCAGATGCCTCAGTTTCTGGAAGTCTCCCTGACTGTGCTCCCCCTCCCCACCATGTATGCCAATACTAAGCATCCTCTTGGCTGTCTTTTTCTGCTACAACAGAAATCTAACAGGCATTTAGAGAAAAAACATACGTATAGAGATGGGGGTGGGGTTAAGGAATAAAACTACAAAGAAGTCTAGAAAGTAAAAAGCCTGAATTCCACATACTAAGTTTCTGCAGATTGTAGAACACAATGATTTAATTATTTATTCACTTATTTATTTTCTTTTTGAGACAGGGTTTCTCTGGATAGCCCTGGCTGTCCTTGAGCTCAAGAGATGTGCCTGCCTCTGCTTCCCAAGTGTTGGCATTAAAGGCATGTGCCACCATGCCCTGCACAGAATACAGCAAATTTTAAATAAGAAAATATTATGACAATATTTAACAAGATAATCCTAGATGGCCTAGAAACCAGACAAGGCAAGGAGGTAGGAGGGTGGGAACTTTTTCAAGAAATACAGGTTAATTACCCCTTATTTGAGTGTCTGAGGTTGGGAAGGCTTTTGCATCCTGGTATTTGTATAGATTTTTATCAGCTTAGCATTTCTAATGTCAAACCTACAACCTAAAGTGCTCTGAAATCCAAAACGTTTTAGAATTTTATATTTACTTATTTGTGTGTGGGTGCACAGGCACACAAGAGCATGCCACGCCCAAGGCAGCTGCTGAGCATTCCCCTTGGTTGCTCTCTACCATATATCCTGAGTCAGTCGCTCACATGATCCCAGACCTTGCAGATTCAGCTTGTCTAGTTAGCCAGTCTGCTCAACCTTGCCTCCTACGTAAGGGGATCATAAGTGGGCTGTCACACAGTCACCTAGCATTACCAATTACATAGGTTCTGGAGATGTGAGTGCTAATGATATACTGTTTACCTGCTGAGCCATCTCCCCATCCCATCCTATCTCATCCTTCTGAGTCATGTTAGAGAATAGGAAGCTCCTGAACCGTAAAATTTAGGATATGGATTTTAGATTGAGATTAAGCTCACTCGACTTATATGTTTCAAAGTAAATGTATTCAGTCCCTGAAATGAACAGTTTCTACTATTTTAAAGACATGCATAAATATGAGATGCTTTTCATCTTCTGAAAGATGGCATCCCCTTCCATCTGAGACTATCAATGTCTCATTCTACACTGTTCTATTTAAATAACAGCACAATGGTTATTGGAAAAATTTTTGCTTGAAATAACCTAGAATAGGTACAATTTTTATTAGAAAAAGATATCCTATTGGCGAAGACATTGAAAAAGAAGCAAAAGATGATGCTGCCATAATTCACATTTTGGAAGCACGCGCTACTCATAGACTCTGATGTTGAAAAGTTACTGTCTATTAATTATATTAGTTTCTCTTCACTTGCTTTTTGAGACTGAGTTTAATTGCCTGGTTGGCCTCAGACTCCCCTTTGTAGTTGAGGATGACCTTGAACTCTGATCCTTCTGCCTCAAGGCAAGATTAAGATCGGGGTTACCTGGTACCCGCTGAGCTAAACACAACTTTAGGAAGTGGTACAGCGTCAGGTGTGCTGGATCTTGAAGTACTCAAAGCACTCAGGAGGCTATGCCAATAGGATTGCGGTGAGTTCAAAACCAGCTACAGTAAGTTCCAGTCTAGTTTGAGTTACATCGAGATTCTGTCTCAGTACAGACAGACAATGATAGATCATGCTGGTTAAAAATGCAGTATCTGAATTTAATCACAAGGGACATCAAAGCAACCTACACTGACAGACACTGTACAAAATAACTGGGTAGCACAAAAGACAAAGACAGACTGAGGAACAATCCTTGATTATAGGAGACTGAGGAGCCACGGCTGCTAACTGCTTCCCAATCCTGAATATTACCCAGCATTCTTTCCTTCCTTCCTCTTCAGACAGGGAGGGTCTCTTGCTGGCCTGGAACCGGCTATGAAGACCAGCCTGGCTTTTAACTCACAGAGTTCTGCCCTGTCACTGCCTCTGAGTGCCAGCATTAACCACGTGTCTGGCTTAACTGGCGGTTGCAAATTTTTACTACTTCCAAAGCATTTAGCAGGGTCAACTTCTTAACTCAGCCACACACATAAAAATACTGCCCTGGTTTGGTTTTTGTTCAACGTGACACAAGCCACAGTTATCTGAGATGAGGGACAAGTGAGAAAATGCCACCGTAAAACCGACCTGTAGGAAAGTCTGTGGGGGCATTTTCTTAATCAGTGGCTGATATGGAAGGGTCCAGCCATTGTGACTGGTGCCACCCCAGGGCACGTGGTCCTGTTGTGTGTAAGAAAGCAAGCTGAGCAAGCCTGGGGAATAAACCAGTTCCTGCCTTGAGGTCCTGCCCTGACTTCCCTAGGTGGAGAGTGACCTGGCAGGTGTAAACTGAAGTAAATCCCTTCTTCCATACGCTGCTTTTGGTTACGCTTTTTTGTTGTTGTTTTTGTTTTTAAATCAGATCAGTAGAGACCCTAAGACAGAAACATGGTGTGTTGCTGGGACAGACCCAACCATCGGGGGAGAACTGTGGAAGAACCTCAGAGCACTGGGCTAGAAAAGCCACTGAGCCTTCCTTCATGGCTTTGTGAGCTCAGACGACAAGAATATTGGGAGAAATGTAAACGATAGAGGCCTGGTTTGTGACGTCTCAGAAGGTCAGAAAGTTCTTGAGACTCCTATCAGGGCCATTTGATATTAAATTAATAATCTGTGGTTCTAGTCAGTAGGGGCAAAAGAATCAGCTGTGATTAACAGACCAGAACCAAAAGTGAAACTTTGCTTTGTGGGATAATCGATACTGGTCAGCTGGTGCTGAAGAATTGGCTGGGGTTCTAAGAGACTAGCATCACAGAGGGGAAATTTTTGGGTAGTGTTTCCCCGGGTCAGCATTCAGAATCTGAGGTCCAGAGGGGGCCATGACTGTTTCCTGCATTAGCAGCTGAATATGTAATGTGGACAGTTTCCCAGGTGGTGCTGGCTTTAAAGGCAGGAGGGAGCCAAGGGGAGAAGGTGAGGCTTGACATCATGGGGAAGGATCAGAGTTCCAGAACAGAGCCCAGGAGTGGTTATCACTGAAGGTACAGCCCAGCTGCAAGAGAGACCCAGAATTTGAGATGCCGGTACCATGGGATGGATCACCAAAGACAGCAGTTCATGAAGAGAAGCCACAGCTGTGGAGTGGCATCAGTTTGAGCCATGCAGACAAGCTGTGTGCTGCAGAGGATGGAGCTGGAGAAGCGGCTCAGGCCCTTGGCAGCCCAGAGAACAGGGAATGGGTCTGAGGTATCAGATGCTGTAGTTTTTATCTACTGGACTTTGGTCTTTCTTTGATTTGATTGTGACTGTGACCTAGTTCTTCATTCTTGGAATAAGAAGATATTTAACCTATTTTTCTTTCTTTCTTTTTTATAAAAGCCCACAGTTGAGACGTTGTATATTTTATTTTATGAGTACCTCTTTTGTCTGCATGTTTATCTATGTATCATGTATAGTCCATGTGCCCACTTGGTGCCTGAGAAGACAAGGAGGGAGTCAGATCCCCTGTAACTGGAGTTACAGAGGGTTGTGAACCACCACATGGGCTGATTACTAAACCTGGGTCATCTGAAAGAATAATCGGTGCTCTTCAACACTGAGCCATAGCTTCAGCACCAGACTTTGGATATTTTAAAAGAGATTCAACTTTTTTTCTTCATGATATTTATTGAGCTCTACATTTTTCTCTGCTCCCCTCCCTGCCTCTCCCCTCCCCTCTTCAACCCTCTCACAAGGTCCCCATGCTCCCAATTTACTCAGGAGATCTTGTCTTTTTCTACTTTCTACTTCCCATGTAGATTATATCTATGTAAGTCTCTCTTAGTGTCCG
Source organism: Dicrostonyx torquatus (assembly GCA_028555095.1). Classification (NCBI taxonomy): domain Eukaryota; kingdom Metazoa; phylum Chordata; class Mammalia; order Rodentia; family Cricetidae; genus Dicrostonyx; species Dicrostonyx torquatus. The sequence goes on along the minus strand of JAQHUG010000002.1, from coordinate 694,649 downwards.
CATTGTTGTCTAAGTTCTCTGGCATTGCGGTTTGTAGGCTGGCTTTCTTTGCTTTATGTTTAAAAACCACCTATGAGTGAGTACATGTGATAATT
>JAQHUG010000002.1:675966-689776 GCA_028555095.1 Dicrostonyx torquatus | reverse complement strand
AGGAGGAGGAGGAGGAGGAGGAGGAGAAGAAGAAGAAGAAGAAGAAGAAGAAGAAGAAGAAGAAGAAGAAGAAGAAGAAGAAGAAGAAGAAGAAGAAGAAGAAGAAGAAGAAAGAATCTAAAAATATAGATGACAAGATTTGGTTGTTTTTTGGTCAAGAGTTTTGTCTTTGGTTTCCAATGGTCTAACTCCAAGCTGTCTAGGGCTCAAAGGGCCATCATGATAATGATAGTACTTTCTAGACAAGAGCAACTTAAAGGAGAAAGTGTTTCTTTTGGCTCACAGTTCAAGGGAAGTCGGGCAGCAGGCGCTTTTGTGAGGCAGCTGGTCACATGGCATCCACAGTCCAGACACAGACAGTAACAAATGCTCTGGCTTGCTTTCTCCTTTTTCTTTTTAGTCAGTATGTAGTTTGGGTGAGTCTTCCCACCTCAAGGAATTTTCATGCCCAGGCAGAAACTTGTCACCAAGGTGATTCTATATTCTGTCGAGTTGGCCACTGATACTAACCACCACAGACAGTTCTCATCGCAGGCATAAACAGAGTCCCCATAGCACAAGAAACTGAATTTCAAAGGTTATTTATGGAAACTCCCTTTGCACTGTTGTCCTTTCTCCTGAAAACTGACTTCTCTCTTACCCACAAATCCATCCCTTCACTTAACCCATCTATGCGCTAATGTCCCATATTGGAAGGGACTGCCTGACCACCCCACTGAAATGACCATAAAACAGGCTGTGTAGGATTCCTTCTTTTTCTTCCTGACCACCTGTCATGTTATAAACACACTTGTCTTTCCCCCAGGAGACTCTCCATGAGAGGAATGTTGTTTGTTCACTGAATATAACCCAGTTCTTCATAGAACATCTGAGTCACAGTCACTATTCAATAAGCGCTGGCCAAATAATGAAGGTATGTGTTAGCCAAATGCCACATTTCCAACTCTATTTCCAGCAAGGCAGAGATTCAAACTAATCTTCCCAGACATTTAGTATCTCCTTCACCGCCTCAGTTTATGAAGCAAGAGGATCTATGTAACTCTGTAGAGTTTACACAAAGTGAGTTTTGTCTTCCCTCTTGCCAGGCTGTCTGTGCTGCTCACCAACACACTGCTTGCCTTTCTCTCAATTTTTCCAGGCTTACAGAGCCCCACCCCTCTCTTTCCTTACCGTACTGGTCTGTGGGGCTGGTGAAGAGAAGGTAGTCAGAAGTGCAGGTCTTGGACTCGATGTTCAAATCTCCCAGCCTCAGAATGAGTCTCTTCCCCTTCGGGACCATGATGGTCCTTTCACACACAGTATGATTGGGATAAGTCCCCGGATAATTCTTAGATGTCATTGTGCCGCTGTCCTGAGAGGTCACTATGTGCCCACAGCCATCACCTGGTAAAGAAGAAAGAATGAAAGAATTAAGTACAATTGATTGCTATCAAGATCAAGAGTCTTCTGGACTCTCCAAGTCAAGTGTGTTTTTTTTTTTTCCTGGAAGAAGGAAGGGCTAAACAATGATGACGGAAAGTGAATTATGCAGTTGCATCTCGCTTCAAGTTGTCTTTGGTTCCCAGTTTCATCTACTGAACTCGGGGGTCAAGTCTGTACTCTGAATTAGAATGCACAGACCTTAGGATACACACCACTTGCTCTCCTGGTCACCTATCTGTCTGCCATCTAAACCCGCTCAAAAGGCCTTGGCCTTTGTCACATGTTTGTCAATCCACCCGAAAGCCAATGAGTAATAATTTATAGCTTACTTCAGAGTGCTGCTGCTGAGTGAAAGAACACATACAAGATGCCCCTGACAGAATTTAGGCTAATAGAGACAGGATTTTGTTTAGGTGCAAATCTCTTAGCTGAACAACCATTCCATATTTATGTGACAGTCACAGATCCAAAGATTTCTCATAGACTCAGGGTATCAGAAACATCAAGGGTTTACTGTGTGGAGTGCTTAGAAGATGCTAGACATGGTATTAACTACTGGGGAATCATACAAAACCAGCAAGGGCTGCTTCACAGAACCTGAGTCCCTCATTTAATAGCTAATTCTAAGTCAGTCGCTCTCAACTTTCCTAACACTGCAATCCTTTAATACAGTTCCTTGTGTAGTGGTGACCCCCAACCATTATTCTGTTCCTATTGCGTAACTAATTTTGCAACTATTATAAATTGTAATATAGATATCTGATATCCAGGATATCTGATATGTGACCCTCAAAGGGGTCATGTCCACAGGTCAAGAACCACTGATCCAGGTGATATGTGGTGTACCAACAATCCTAAACACACCAGGTGGTGCTGACGCCTGCCTTTAGTCCCAGCACTCAGGAGCCAGGCAGCACTCAGGCAGGCGGATCTCTGTGAGGTCAAGGCCAGCCTGGTCTACAAAGTAAGTTCCAGGACAGCCAGTGCTGTTATACAGAGAAAACCTGTCTTGAAACACCCCACCACCACCCCCCAAAAAAAGCTATAACACAATGCTAAAGGAGCGTGAAGGAGAAAGGTATGAGAATACGATTTCATGAATTTTATAAACAACTTGCTAAAAGAAGAAGTTAACTTTAGATTATTTTGAATAGTGAAGCCCACCAATTAACCAGATTGCACCAGCTGATAAGTAAGCAAATGAATGGCACACACAGGTATCTAATGGCAGGTGAACCAAGCCAGCTGCAAGGTGAATGGATGACACCTGCATCTGGGCTGCACACCAGCTGAGGTTGGTGAAGTGTAGCATAAATAGATGGTGCTCCGTTGGTAGAACTTTCCAGACATATAAGAAATGGATTCACTCCCGAATACCAAACTACACAGAACAAACAAAAACCCAAACAAATTAAGGAAGGAAGACTCTCAGGCAGCCTGAAGGCAGAAATTATAGGGAACCTGTAGGTACTCTGAGGCATGAAAACAAGAGTCTCCCCGGCCTGGCGCTCTCCCATGGAGGACACTCCCAGGGAATCTGGATGGCCCTTCTTTCCTACTAGGCCTTTCCCTATCAAGGGGGGGTTCACCCAAATTCTTCATTCTAGATCTTCCCTGCCTGCTCTGCAGTTTCTACCCAAAAGTGATTAAAAATGAAACACACTTTAAAGGCACTGCATAATTCCAGAACCCACCCCATCTCAGCAGCCAATGTTGGGGGCCAGGAGGGAGAGCCTGACCAGAAAAAGCAGGTTGGTGTTAGCGGAAGAACAGGTGACAGGTGCCATAGGAAATGCCAGGCTGTTAAGGTAAAAACACCCCCGAAACCAGGAGATTTAGGTAGAGAAGTTGGTGGGGGCAGAACTTTCTGAGTATGGAGTTAATGAAAGAGTATGAGAAACCCAGTGCAGTAACACAGGCCTTGAACTCCAGCACGCAGGAGGCTGAGGCCAGAGGAACCTGAATTCAAGGACAATTTGAGCTACATAGTTCAAAGACAGTGTGGGCTGCCTTAAAACACAAAAACAAACAAGACAACAGGTATCAGAAAAAGATGATTAGCCTAGCTGAATACTGCTCCGAGACTCAGGGTTGGGGAAGATTCCACAGAGGAGGGCTGAGAGGGAGAAGCAAGAAGGAAACGCCTGGGGTTTACACAGCTAACAGGAAAGGTAAGAGGAGACAAAATATTGGATGTTTTGAGACCAAGTGATCGGAAGGCTAAGGCCGATGCAGACAGGAAGGCAAATACAAGGCGTCACTTGGGTTGGCAACTTCGGCGTAATAGCTAAATTCCCTCTGCTCCTCAGCAGTTACAAGTATAAAATTGACGGTTCCCCAAGGGAGAGGCAGTTTACACAATGCCATATAGTAAATAGGGCTTTGGTTTAACATTTGAATTATTTGTTTGCTTTCAAAGGTTTTAATAGGAAACTAAATTTATAATTTCTTCAGAAAACTAGAACTCATGTCAATCACACGAATAGATATTCTCACAGACCGAGAGAAATAATTCCTGCTTAACTAGGCAAGCACCCTAGATCTCTGTTACTCATTTTTATTCCTTGCCTACCGTTGTAGGTTGATTTTGAGCATCCAGAAAAAGCCCTGGGTTAGCAAGTGTGAAAACAACCAGACATAATGACCCACTCTACGCGCAGCTAAACCTCGCAGCCACCAAGAAGCAGTGTGGCTGCATTTGAATGTGCTCTCTTTCAGTCCTGTGTTTCTTCTCTAACAACATAGAAAAGTGTTAAAGATAACACAGGGCTGGTAAGAAGGCTATTGACCCTTCAAAGCTGTCTGACACACACACACACACACACACACACACACACACGAGAGAGAGACACACACACGGAGGGGGCGACTTCATACAGACATAAATTATTTTTAAAAAACCCAACAGGAGGGCATGGTGGCACCTGCAGCTTGGCATATTGAGTTCAAGGCCAGCCTGAACTATGCAGTAATATCCTGTAGCAAACAAACAAAACACAACCAGATATAAAATGAGGAACAAGCTGGGTATGGCTCACTACTACCATCCCAACACTAGAGGCAGAGGCAGAAAGATTTATGTAAATTCAAGGTCAATCATGTCTACAGAGCTAATTCTAGGCCAACCAAGGCTATATAGTGAGACCCTATTTAAAATTAATGAATTAAAAATAAGACAAGGAACAGTTCTATGAATCAACTTCAATGTGACTATTATATTCAATAATTTTTTAAATTTTTTAAAGAGTGGTGACAATATGACAATGAAAATCCCCAGGGCATCATTTTTATTGAAAGCCCTAATTTTACTTCCTTCTGGTCATTTATGCTCTTAAGCCCAAGGGGAATTCTGTCACCCAGTGGGGCTGCAAATGGGCTGCACCACTAGACATCCTTATCACTGCTGTGTGAGAGACCTGGACTCCTCGAGAAGACGGCCCTTCCCACTCTCAGGATGAATATCTGCATCGCAGAAGTGTGGCTTCACTAAAAAGGGCGGGGTGGGGGGGCGCTGCACACTTTCTCTGACCTCTGAAAATGGGCTGGAGGATTTGACACTGCAAATGCTGCTATCCGCAGTAAGTCGGCAAATTCATCTATTGTCTGTTGACAGTTTTGCTGACTTCAAATGACTGAGTGGCAATACGCCAGGAGAAAATGGAATGCGAGAGAAGATGGTGACACTGTGGTATGCTAGGTGAGACAAGCCTGCAGAACAACACTGGAAAGAACGGCACGAGTCCCCTGGCTTCATCCTGACACCCACTGCCAGCTCCTCTTACAGAGTCACGAACAAGAAGGTGGAGTTGTTCAAAAATCTACCAATTTGCCAAACAGTGATGGCACGTGTCTTTAATCCCCCCAGCACTTGGGTGGCAGAGGCAGGCGGATCTTTATGAGTTCGAGGCCAGCCTGGTCTACAAAGTTCCTAGACAGCCAGAGCTCTTATACAGAGAAAACCTGTCTTGAAAACAAACAAACAAACAAAAATCTATCAATTTAGCCAGGCATGGGTAAGTATCCTAGTTGCGGGGGGGGGGGAGTGTTGGAGGAGGACCAGGATGCCAGCTTGAATTACAGTCTCAAAGAAAAAAAAAAGAAAGGCAAGTGAAACTTCTGTGGCTCTCACTTGAAAGATTAACCTTATAAAACCCTTTCTTTCTTTTTTTTTTTTTTAAAAAAAAATCACTGTTGGAGCTGCAGAGGTAATTCGGTGATTAAAATGGCTTCTTGTTCTTGCAGAGGACCTGAGTTCAGTTCCCAACACCCATGTGGTTTGCACTCACTGGTAACTCCAGCTCCAGGGGATCAGATGCCCTCTTCTGAGTCTGGGGGCACCTGGATTCACATGCACATACCCACACACAGACGCATAAAAAATGAAACAAATCTTGTAGAAAGACCCTTTGTTACAATAATGTCAAGAAATAGGTAACTAATATAATTAGCTGTGACACTGTGATGAAGTGGCAGAAGGGCCTATGGAGTGCCGCACAGTAGGTGGATTGCTTCCAGAGCATGAAGAAGACCTGGATTCCACCCTCAGCACCCTAAAATCAAGAGATGGGGCACACGCCTGTCATGTCAGCCCTTGGGAGGTAGAGAAAAGAGTATCAGAAACTCAAGGTCGCTCTCAGCTACAAAGTAAATTCAAGGTCACCATGAGCGACACGGAAACCCCAGCCAAAAAAAGAAAGAATAAAAGGAAGAAGTACCATTTTTACAGATATCTACTGACATACGCAGGGCTGAAATGGAATTCTATCTGAGATTTTCCTTAAAATACTTAACACAAACGGGGAGAGGCAGAATAAATGAAAATATTGTGACTGGCAGGGAAGCAAGCACGCACAGCACTGAACCTAAAACTGATGAAACTGATCGGGACGTAGCTCAGTGGTACGTACGTAGCTTGTCTCATGCATGGCTCTGAGCTCAATCGCCAGCACAGTAGACAGAAAATGTAATCGAAAAGTCCAGGAATAGAATATAGAAATAAAAATTCCAGGAACATAGAAATATAAAGTTGTAAGCCCAAACACATTTTGGGAGAGAAAAAAAAGGAAAGAAAGCTGGCAGCCACTGTTAACCTTTAACAAACACTTTCTGCCTAAGAGCAGACATCTTGGCAGCCACTGTGGACAGATGTAAACTTTTAACAGCTGTCTCCTATCTCTCAGCTTCCCAGCTAGGCAGGTCTTGCAGACAAAGGTTCTATTTCCTCTGTCGACCCTCTGCTTGTATTCTCTTAATTTTTAACTGTCCCCTATGTGACTCTACTCTCTGTCTTGCGTTCTTTCAGGGACAATGAAAAGTGGCTGAGTCAGCCACAGGCCTTCACAAACATTCTAAGTTAACATACTATAACCAAAAGTCGTAAAACTTAAATTGGAAAATGACTTTAAGCCTGACCCCAAGGTTGTAAAAGTTTTTTGACGCACACCTGGTGCTGGTACTATAAGAGACTCCAAACCAGCCCCCATTGCCATAGCTACAGAAGCCCGATCTCTGGCTGTGGTCACAGCTATAGCTGATAAGCTTTGTGTGCCCCATGCCTATTTTTTTTTCCTTTTTCTGGAATAAAGCTTGCTTCTGGTTTAACAGACTTTGGTGGTCTGCCCACCATCACTGCATGACCCCAGGCCCAACAGTAAAGTAATAAAGTCAATGTTTAAGGAAACTAATAAAATCAAAACTTTATAATTACATCCTTCTTCACAGAGCGCTGGGGTTGCTCTCCCAGGCAGAGAGAGCTGGTGCAAGGCTTGAGTAAGTGGTGGCAACCGGATTAAACCGCCACCTGCCCAACTTCAAAGGGAAGAGGAGAAAGGGAAGGAGGAAGCATTGCTGCAGGGAATCTGTCAGCTCTTCAAAAGCGTAGGCAACAAAATGTTTATCTGCTCCTTCCTTTGAACTGGAATTTAGATGCCAAAGCGCAGGATGAGCAAGCTAGCATCTTTCCTTTTCTCCAGCCGGAAGCTGCCAATCCACTACAGAATATTTATCTCCCGGTGGTCCCTTCACAAGAGGTCTATATGTTCTGGCAATGCTCAGAGCAGCAGCTGCACTGGGAAAATGACCAGTCTACAAAAATAACACTGAACAGGACTGGGAGTTCAAGGCCAGCCATAGGTGCACAACAAGCTTAAGTCAGTTGGGTTACATGAGACCCAGTGAGAGCTGTGCCCGTTCACAGCGAGGTTGTTCTCAAGACCACACCCCCTCAAGACTTAGAACTGCTGGTGCCAGCCCCCAACTGCCACAAAAGTCCATGGAAAGAGGTGGTGTCATATGGATGGAAGAATTAGATTCTGGGAAAAATAAAATGAAATTATATTTTCTGAAAAAAAAATAGGGCTGGGTGTAGGTGGCATATACCTTTACTACCAGCGCTAGAAGGCAGAGGCAGCTGCAGCCAGTTTGAGTTTGGCCAGCTGGGGTTATATATAGAGAGATCCTGTCTCAAAGTAAAAACAAATTTGAGAAATAATACATGTATTTATTTGCTTTTGAAAACGTGTGTGGGTATTCATGTGCCGAAGCACACACGTGGTGGTCAGAGGCCATTTTCCAGAGTCAGATCTATCCCTCCAACCACTGAGGTTCAAGAATTAAACTCAGGGTGTCTGCCTTTGTGGAAGGCACCTGGATTTGCCATGCTATTCCATGGAACTCTCCAAGTGATCTGTACACAGAAGTTCTTTCTCTCTGAACAACTGGAAACAATACTCATTTAAAAAGAGACAAGAGTCCCAGCACTCAGGAGGCAGAGGCAGGCAGATCTGTGAGTTCAAGGCCAGCCTAGTCTACAGAGCCAGGACAGCCAGGACCACACAGAGAAACCCTGCCTATAAACAAACAAATGGATGCGAGTGAATGAATGAAGAGTTGTGGGCTGACAAAATAGCTTATGTAAAGGTGTCTGCTGTCAAGACTTGAGAACCTGGGTCCAATGGTGGAAGAAGAGAACCATTTCCCTCGAGATATCCTATGACCTCCTCACAAGAACCGAGTGAGTTCCAGGACAGCCAGGGCTGTTACACAGAGAAACCCTGTCTCAAAAAACTAAAAAAGTGTGTGTGTGTGTGTGTGTGTGTGTGTGTGTGTACAATATGGATGCGTGATATAAGTTTCCAAGTACTTTTCATCTTTATTATAAATTTATCTTCTTAAATGTTTACAGGTTATTTTATACTGATTGACTGTGTGCATGCTCACACCATGGTGCCTGTATTGAATGTACTGAAGTCAGAGGTCGACTTTTAGGAGTTCTCTCCTCCCATCATGTGGGTTCCAAGGATCAAACTCGCATCACCAAGCTTTGTAGCCTTTACCTACTAAGCCACCTCACTGGACCCTTATCTTCTTAGCATGAATACAACTACACCAGAAAAGCAACATAAGAAAGACCAATTCCACCTAATTCTTTAACAATTAAGCCTACTTGTAGCATGAACCACAGAGGCAGCAAAAACTCTCCATAAACCAATGAGCTCAAATGTCATTTTAAAAAACTATGCAACAGCTAGAACAATGTAGCTCTTGCTTCAAGGAGCTCACAGTCATGAGAGGGAGATTATTAGCAAGGAACTTTTTGAGACAGTTTCACATATCTTAGACTAACATTGAACTCACTACACAGCTGAGGATGCTCTTGCAGTTATTGCCCCGCCCCTCCCTCCCAGTGCTGGGATTACAGGTGGGCCCCGCATGCCTGGCTTATATGGGCCCTGGGATGGACCCGGGACTCTGTGTACCCTGGGTAAGCATGTTGCCGACTGAACTGCATCGCTGCCTTCAGTAATTGTTGGGAGTGAAGTTGTGAGTACAAAGCCATAAATAAAGACTTCACATGTCCTCCTATCTATGACTGAGAATGGTGGCCATGCCTTGTCTCTTTAACACTGGCTCTTCCGGAAGATGGGGAGAAGGGTTATTTTCTAAATAAGCTGACTCTCCGATCCTTGTCTGCAGGAGCACACTTTGTATTTAGTCTACTCTAGTTCCTCCCACTAGGAAAGGAAAACAGCAGCTTCCTTAAACAGCTCTTGTCCTTTGATAAGCTCCATGTTTCATGAATGGGAAAAAGCAAATTAAGAGTATGGACTCAGACCTACAGTACTAAAAGGCTTAAGGAGAAAACTTGGTGGCTGGAGAGACAACTTAGTTGATAAAGAGCTTGCCATGTGATCACAGAAACCTGCGTTCAGATCCCTGGCAGCCAACAAAAAGTTGAGCATGGTAGCTCTTATGTGCAGTCACACTGTTGGGTGGACCCCTGCAGCTCAACGGTGCCTGGCTGAACCGATGCGCTCCAAGTCCAGTGAGAGACTCAGTCTCAACAATCAGGCTGGTGCTGTAAATAAACCTTGTCAAACGTCCATGAGCAGGGAGGTCATAGGTCCAAGCTGTAGGGTAATGGGAGGAAGGAGAGGGATACTATGGCTGTTCTGCTAAACTGACATTATAAAGCTCTTTCTAAATGTTTGTGCTTATGCCCATAGATGAGTGCTGGCCTTGGCCTTGGTCAGAGAAGCTCTGTTGTGCAGTGGGCAGTGGCTAAAGTACTGAAAGTAAGTGATGATGTGTCCAATTAGAAATGGTTCATCTAGGCCAGGCAGTGGTGGTGCACGCCTTTAATCCCAGCACTCGGGAGGCAGAGGCAGGCGGATCTTTGTGAGTTCGAGACCAGCCTGGTCTACAAGAGTTAGTTCCAGCACAGGCTCCAAAGCCACAGAGAAACCCTGTCTCGAAAAACCAAAAAAAAAAGAAATGGTTCATCTATATCAATACGCCCACCAAGGCTCGGGGAGCACAGTGGAAGAGGGGGAGGAAAGAATGGAAGAGCTGGAGGATGGAGAGAATTCGCAAAAGGCTGTTTTCTGGACAGGACGTGGCTGTTGTAGTCATGAACTCATGGCAGCTGTGGTTACCTGTACAAGATTTGCCCACGATGGAGTTCATCAACATGCCAGTACAGATGGGAGGGATGGGTGAGGCCACACTCTGGGCTGAGGAGCTGTTGGCAAGAGATGGCTGCTAGGGAGGGGGAATCATTTTCTTCAGTAGTAGCCACTGGTTAAAAAAAAAACCTATGCACAGTAAATAACCTCATCCCCATTCTTATGTAAGCTACCCCAATTAAACTTAGTGGGACACACACACACAGAGGGGAGAGGATTCCAGAGAGCAAGAAACAGATAAGAGAGGGGAATGGGGATAAATTTAACCAAAGTAAATATATAAAATTTTCAAGAAACAAGTAAAATTAAGTAACATCTTTACAAAAGGTGGACAATGAGGAAGACATTACATAGATCTCTGGTTTCCATACGTACATGCACATGCAATCATATGAACACACCCACATAAACACATACTACAAACACACAAAGCTTTTCATGAGTTTGTACTTGTAGAATTATTCGGGTGATGCGCAGTGACTGTTGCACAAATACTTCCAGAATATTTCCTGCTCCCCAGAGTCAAAACAGAAGCCTATTTGACCATGACCCAAGTATGCACGTGCGAATAACCCGCCCCTAAACTTATCGATCCGATTCCACTGCCACTCTTCCTGTCTGACTCCATCAATTGGCAACTCACAGACCGCATACTGGCTTTGCCTCCTGGACTGACATTCCTAATGAATTCCAATCAGTAATTTGTGACAGAGTGCTTAGAAACACCGTGAGAGTGAAAGCCACTTCTAGACACAAGAAAGAGTTCATTCTGGCTAAATCTGTGCTGTTCGAACATTCAAGTCCTGACAGGTCTCCACACACAATCACCCATGTGTGGGTGTGGGAAAACTGCTCGCCATGTCTAAGATCAAGAGGGCTCTTGATGACTACAATCTTTTAACCACAAAGGCAAGCTGGCAATCATCACCTCGCTCTTTTTGTCTGGTGGTGAGGCGGCCAGATTCCCAAGGTATCGTTAGCATGTAAAGGAGCTTGAGACAAAAGCCTGATGAGCTGAGGTCAATTCCCAAAACTCAAAGATGGAAGGACAGGACTCTACAGAGTTGTCCACTGACAGCCACAGGTAAGCCAGCCAGAGTACACCCCACTCATCCTTCTCTGGCAATAACAATAAACTTGAAAAAGATTAAGAAAAGAGCTGGACGGTAGTGGCGCACGCTTTAATCCCAGCATTCAAGAGGCAGAGGCAGGCAGATCTCTGTGAATGAGGTCAGCCTGGTCTACAAAGTGAGTTTTAGGGCAGCCAGAGCTATACAGAGAAACCCTGTCTCAAAAAAAAAAAATTTTTTTTTAAGAACTGGAAAATACAAAGGCAGAAGGGCTTAAGCAACCAGATGAGAATTAAAAAGAAAACAGAAGTTGTGACCACAAAACAGAACAGTTAAACAGTCCTGAGTTTCTCTGAGCAGAAATGGGTACTGTTATTACTACACCGAAAGACATCACAACTAGCTAGAAAACACGTGACCAAGTTCTTCAAATCTGTTCACTAATCTCTTCCAGTCCTGTTTTTAACCACAGATAAAGCTGATGCTAATGATATGATGAGGTCATAATAATTTTGTCTCAGCAGCTTAAAACCACTGAAGTAAAATAAAAGGCAATCGAGAGGATTCGCCAAGGTGCTGTCACTTACCGATGTCCTCCATCAGCCCTCAGTTCTCAGCCTTTGGAAGTACTTCCACTGCCTGGCAACCTGTCTTCCTCCATCTTCCCCTTCTTTCCAGGGTGAACTCAAATTCATTCAGTAAGTTCTCAAATGCAGGAGTGGAAAACCCTGGCCTGCAGGGGACAATTCCATACGGCTTTCCCAGCTGCAAAGTTTCTCTGGGGTCAGTCAGAGCCTAACTTCTCATTTTTTTTTCTTTTTAAATGACTTACTTATTTTTATTGCTTGTACATTAGTGTTCTGCCTGCATGTATGTGTGAGAGTGTCAGATTCCCGAGAACTGGAACTATACACGATTATGAGCAGCCATGTGGGGGCTGGGAATTGAACCTGGGTCCTTGGGAAGAGCAGTCAGTGCTCTTAACCTCTAAGCCATCTCTCCAGCTCCAACTTCTTCCCGTTCTTTTATTTTTTTATTTTTTTTGGTTTTTCGAGACAGGGTTTCTCTGCAGTTTTGGAGCCAATCCTGGAACTAGCTCTTGTAGACCAGGCTGATCTCAAACTCACAGAGATCCGCCTGCCTCTGCCTCTCGATTGCTGGGATTAAAGGCATGCGCCACCACCGCCAGGCCTTCTTCCCATTCTTTAACCAACAGTTGTCTAAGCCCAAATCATGGTCTCACAGATTCCCTCTGCCGATCTTCCAGTCCCTTCCCAGGTTCTATGGTTGTGCAGGCCTCTCCTCAAACTTACAGTTGGAAGCCTAGTACACGCCTGCTGAGAGGCAGGGCTGTAGGAGGTAAGAATGAATAAATTAGGACCAAGATCTAAACACTGGGTTACTGGGTCCCAGTAGTGGTAGTGCACACCTTTAAACCAAACAGGCAGAGGCAGGCGGATCTGTGAGTTCGAGGCCTGCCTGGGCTACAGAGTGAGTTCCAGAACAGTCAGGACTGTTATACAGAGAAAGCTTGTCGGAACACAACGTCCTTACACAGGATGAGTCAGATTTCCTCTCTCTAGGGCACACATTTTCTGACTCTCTGACCTTCCCTGCAGGCTTGGACTTTGCACCCCACAGAACTGTGAGGCCAAGCAATTTATTTTCTTGATGCATTAAAAAGATGGCAGCTGGGGAGGGCTGAGGAGGCTGGAAGTGGATGGAGCACAGGCTGCAGAGGGTTGGCCTAGTAGGTGTGAAATCTTAGGTTCTCTCCCCAGGACCACATAAAACAAACAACAAAAAAACAGCAGCTATGACATAGACCTACAATCCCAGCACACTAGGCACCTGCAGCTACACAGTGAGACTACCCCAAAATGAAGAGAAAAACAATTACAGTATCTCTCCAAAGTAATGATGGAAACCAAGTTCTATCACTGGAAGTGTACCATCTGAAAATAAGCAAGGCATGGCCACCATCACCAAGGAATTCAGACGGTCATACGTTGTCTCTCTATCTGATATTTAAAGAGCCTCAAGCTGTACACCATGTCCAAAGAAAGGGACCCTTACGACCTAATTCCCGAATATTCTTTAATGTGCGACAAATAAAACCGGTGGCAATTCTTGCTCTTCATCACTCCCTTAAGTTAAAGGCCACTGAGTGTTGTGGGGTGGAGAACAAAGGTCTGCCCAGCTTCAATTTGGTTCCCTTTCTAGTAGGAAAAGAAGTCTGTCTAAAAGAAAAAAAAAATCAAGTATCAAGTCCACAGCTTACTCCCAGCTATAATTTTTTTTGGAGGGTAGGGTTTTTGAGACAGGGTTTCTCTGCAACTTTGGAGCCTGTCCAAG
>JAQHUG010000002.1:562809-639346 GCA_028555095.1 Dicrostonyx torquatus | reverse complement strand
GGGGAGGGTTGAAGGGGGGGAGGAGAGAGGCAGGGAGGGGAGCCCAGAAAAATGTAGAGCTCAATAAATAAAAAATAAAAATAAATAAATAAAAAGAAAGAAAAGCTGACAAGAAACAAGCCAAGCCAAGGCTGGGGAGTTTATAAGTAGTACTACGTCTCTTATTTATTTGGGAGCTGGGTGGCAGACCCCCAAAGCCTGAAGGGTAAAGAGTGAAAAGCAAACAACAGCACTTTGGAATTTTGAAAAACCATGTTTGGGAAGGTTGTGAATGCCGGAGGAAGTGGCTGGGAGCAGGCCTTGAGGTCTCATAGCCCAGTCTCTCTTCATGATCACTCCGCTCTGACTGTGGAGGCAGTGTGACCAGCCGGCCTCCTGATTCTTTTGCCCAGGCTTTGCTGCCATGAGGAGATGTAGCCATGTTCCCTCCCCCACACCAATGTAAACCGGAACAAGGTCTTTCTTGCTTAAATTGCCTTTTATGAGGTATTTAGTTACAGCAACAGGAAAGGGAAGTAAGACAAAGCGACCTTCAGAGGAGACGCAAACAGTCCTGGCAAATACACTGGAAGTATATCTCTCACCATGACAAAAGGAAAGAACTTATAGGGGCTGGAGAGATGGCTCAGTGGTTAAGAGCATTGCCTGCTCTTCCAAAGGTCCTGAGTTCAATTTCCGGCAACCACATGGTGGCTCACAACCATCTGTAAAGGGGTCTGGTGCCCTCTTCTGGCCTGCAGACATTACACACAGACAGAATATTGTATATATAATAAATAAATGAGTATAAAAAAAAGAAAAGAAAAGAACTTATAAACCAAATGGGGTGATGCTCTTCTGTATCCCCGTGAAAAGATCAAAAATTCAAGGTCTTCATCAGGCACAGAGTGGGTGAGTTCTAGGTTGGTCTGGCAAAAAGTGAGGCCTGCCTCACAAAATCAAATCAAACCAAATCAGAACAAACCCAACAAACAGAGAGCGTGTATTCTCTCTTGCTTTCCAAGATTAGGGCTTCTCTGTGCTCAAATTTCAGCAACACTGTGAGAAATGTCTGAGCCCATGTGCACGAACACAAACGGCTAAGAGGAATTGCAGACTTGGAGAGGCAAACAGGTGGAGCACGAGGAACCCTCGGAGGCCAGGTCAGGTGTCTTCTATTCCACAGGGAAAAGAAAAACAGCACAAGCCTTTGCTACTCGGTGCGAACTGGGTCTGTGCAGACCGGTAAGGCTGAACTGACGCTCTGTGCAGAAAGAGGACAGAGCATTGGTCTTTCAAAGGTCGCCCTTGTCTCCATTCATGCAAGGGGCTTCCGAGGTCCTCTCCCCTCACCTTTTGAAACTAGACAAATTAAAATCGTTCTAACTCCTGTGACGAGGTGCCACAAGCCTGTAATCTCAGCACTTAGGTGGCAGAGGCCAAGATATCCCTGGGTTTAAGGGTAGCCTGGTCTACATAATGAGTTCCAGGACAGCCAGCACTATGTAGAGAGACTCAGTCTCCAAAAACCAAACTCCAAAGCAAACAAACCAGCAAAAAATAAAGTAAATATTCCGGCTCCAACTGTTGGCAGAAAAAAGTTATACATTGCTTCTAGACTTCTTTTTGAGTGAGAATAAAGATTCTCTCTCTCTCCCTCCCTCCCTCTCTCCCTTCTTTCTCTCCCTTCCCCCCACTTCTCTTGCACACACACACACACACACACACACACACACACACACACACGTTTCTCAAGTTGTCACACTGGATTCATGCTGTCAGAGCCTGTGTAAACTCGAGTCGTGTGTACCCTTTTCTCTGAGGGTAGGTATTTATTAAGAATGCTATAGAAGGGACCTGGTCATGGTGACTCATGTGTAATGGTAAAAATAAAACGGCACAGTTTCTTGGTTCCTCCAGTGGCAGCAGCCAGCAGTGGGACCCAGGCAGGGAGCTGTGTGGTGGGTGAGAGACAGAGACAGATAGGCACACCATGCACAGTGAGGTTGGATATCTGTTTAGTGGGTTATGGAGGGGAAGAGAAAGGGGGAAGTGCAGAGGCAGGGAGAAAGAGAAAGAGAGGGGGAGAGAAGAGGAGAGGAGAAGCTACCTCTTTGGGAGAGAGATAGAAAGGAAGGGGCTCAGGCTGTCAGCAGAAGATGCGCTTGCCTTGGTGTGTGTGGGGGGAGTGGGCGGGGCTTGTCTTCCAACACTCAGGAGGCAGAAGCAGGTGGATCTTGGGAGTTCTAGATCAACCTGGTCTTATATGGTAAATTTCAGGCCAGCCAGGGCTGCATAGTGAGACCCTGTCCCAAAATTAAAAGAAAAACAAAAGTTGTAGAAGGCGCTTAGAATTCACTGAGAGGCTGTTCTAAGATTATTTTTTTCACAGTTTAAGAATCCGGGGCAGTAAGATGTTCAGTGTGTAGATGCAGTTGTCGCCAAGCTAAGACCATCAGGCTGGGATGAGAGAACTGACTTCTGAAAGCTCTCTTCTGCTTTCCACATGAGTGCTATGTCATGCTAGGCATGCGTGTGTGTGTGTGTGTGTGTGTGTGTGCGCATGCGCACGGGTGTGCACACATAAATGTAAAGAAGTTCCTTTTCAGTGTGTGTGTGCTTGTATCATACACCTCATCAGGAGCCTGTGGAGGCCCAGAAAAGACAACTCGTCTCCCCTGGGACTAGAGTTAGAAAGGGCTGTAGGCCGCGGTGTGGATGCTGAGAGCGGAACCTAGGTCCTCTGACAGAGCAGTAGTCACGCTTAACCACTGAGACTTTTCTCCAGCCCCAAATAAACACAATCTTTTTTTTTTTTTTTTGATTTTTCGAGACAGGGTTTCTCTGTGGCTTTGGAGCCTACGCTGGAGCTAGCTCTTGTAGACCAGGCTGGTCTCGAACTCACAAAGATCCTCCTGCCTCTGCCTCCTGAGTGCTGGGATTAAAGGCGTGGGCCACCACCGCCCGACAATAAACGTAATCTAAAAAAAAAAAAGAAAATCTTTCTTTTTTTGGAGGCAGAGTCTCACATAGCCCCAATTGGTCTCAAACTTAGTGTGCAGCCAAGAGTGGCCTTGAATTTCCCAGCCTCCTGCCTTTCCCTCCCCAGTTCTGTGATTATAGTTTATATGGTGCTGGGAATGGAACCCAGGATTTCCTGCATGCTAGAAATCCTCTACCAATAAAAGAGCTACATCCCTGGCTCTTTTACTTTATTGAAGACAGGGTCATGTGCTGGGGCCACCTAAGTATCCTATTATGGGATGTATCGGTATGCACAACCTAAATATCCTGAGGATGCACAGGAGAGGCAAGGGAATTACAGTCATAAAATAGGCACATGTGCAATACCAAATACGTGATCTCTGACAGAAGGCTGGAAACAATTTTGTGATTTTAAGGCTTCTAAGATTCTATAATTCTACCAGAAAGAAATCAAAATGTTTTGTGAAAGGCCTGCATCAATTAGTCACTCAACTCTTTGGTCTCACTTCCGTTTCTTGTCTAGAGCAGAGTTTGGGGACATGGCAGTAGTTCTGGGTGGCTGTGCCTGGAGTAGGAAGGGGTCATTGCCCTCACGGATAGTTGGCACTCCTAGAAGAGCCCTTAGCTGAGCAGATGGGTTTTTACTAGTTGTGTTTACCTGTTCTTGAGTCCGTGGGATGCTACACTGCCCCCCTGTGGAGCTGAAGCCTTTGGTTCGCAAGGCCTGCTGCTGTATAACTAGTACTCCTGGAAACCACACATATTGCTGTTTATGTAAAAATGAAGAGAATGATTGCTTTCAGTTAAATGAAGGCATTATCCAATGATAGTTACCATGTAAATCAGTTTCTTAGAACATTTGTTTGAACAGAAACCCCAAAACTCATGACAGAAAGAAATCGATTTTCTATGTTCTTCTGAGCTGTGTCCCAATATAGGATGACCCCATGTCTCATTATGTCTGGAATTGATATTTTCCCAGGACCCACATGTGCAAACTGGGAGAGCTCCCAGCCAGCTGAGCCCCGTCAATCTGGAGAAAAAGAAAGGAAATAAAACAAAACAAAAATTATTTCAACAATGAAATGGAGTGAGATACAGGTGTGGCTCTATGAAAGAACCTTAAAGATTTCATACTGGTGACTGGAGAGATGGTTCAGTGGCTATGAACACTCACTGGCTATGAGCGCTCACTGGCTGCTCTTCCAGAGGACCTGAGTTTGATTCCTGATATTCTCATGGTGGTTCACAGACATCCATACCTCCAGTTCCAGGGACTCTGACGCCCTCTTCTGGCCTCCTTGTGCACAATGCAAATGGTGTACAAACATACATGTCAAAATATCCAAACACACAGAATAAATAAAAGTAAAAATTTAAGGGGGCTGGAGAGATGGCTCACAGTTAAGAGCACTAGCTGCTCTTCCAAGGACCAGGGTTCATTTCCCAGCATGGCAGCTCACAACCGTCTGTAACTCCAGATCCAGGGGGATCTGATACATTCACACCAATACAGATAACATAAAGTTAAAATAAAAAAGAGCCAATAAAGGCATTGAAAAAAATAAAAATTTGAAAAGACATTATACTCAGTCAAAGAAGTCAGACATACAAAAAGCACACATTATATAGTTTATTTATACTGAATATCTACAGTAGATACTTCCATACTCCTTACTAAGGACTGGCAGGAGAGGGAATGAAATGTAACATTAATGGAAATCCATTTCTGTTTGGATGATAGAATATTCCATAATTTGGTAGTAGTGCTTGTCAGACAACTCTGTAAATATACTAAGAGCCATAAGACAGCACACATTAAATAAAGCTGTTTGGCATGGGAATTATGTATCAATGTATGCTCTCCCTGCAGCCAACAGTG
This sequence comes from Dicrostonyx torquatus, assembly GCA_028555095.1. Classification (NCBI taxonomy): domain Eukaryota; kingdom Metazoa; phylum Chordata; class Mammalia; order Rodentia; family Cricetidae; genus Dicrostonyx; species Dicrostonyx torquatus. Next base: position 634,500 of record JAQHUG010000002.1, on the reverse strand, counting down.
AGAGAGAAGGATGCTGTGAAGGAAGCAGAATATAAGAACGGAACTTACACGTCAAAGTTTGCATGACTGGCTTCTAGTTCCATAAACTGTAGACTCAATTCACTTGGAGACGACTAGAGAGAGTAGAGAAGTCAGCACTTTCAGATACAACCTTGATTCACAAAGAACTGAAGATTTACAGGTTATATCTCAGTTTGACGTCTAACTGGGCCACTTTGCTGTTTTCTCACCTGTAACGGTCTTGAGCACCGCATTCACTGAGCCGAGTTAGAGCGGTAAAGGAGGGGTGGTCTTAGAGGGTAAGGGTGGATGTTCACACTTAAATTTCCCATTGCTTTCTGCCAGGCACTGACCAAGCTCTGAGTCCAGGAGAAGGAGGGAAAGACGATCTTCTCAGAGCTATACTGGGAGGCTGGTACCGGAAGAGTTCGCATCCCCAGACTCTCTAGAAGCAGTCTGGGCTTTGTATGCCCAGATCTCTAGTGTTTCTAAGGTCAGACATACACAAGAGGTGATGGCCTCAAGAGGCTTTTTGTCTTTCTTTTCCTTTTTTTTTCTTTTTTCATTTTTGAGATAGGATTTATCAGTGTAAAAGCACTAGCTGTCCTGGAACTTGCTCTGTAGACTAGCCTGGCCTCGAACTCACAGAGATCCACCTGCCTTTGCCTCCTGCGTGCTGGGATTAAAGGCATGCGCCACCACTGCCCGACCTTTCTTTTTTATTTTAATTAAAAAATTACATTGATTGGGTTGAGAAAGGTGTCCAGTGCTCTTATCCATATCCCAGCACCCACATGGTGGCTCACAACAGTCTGTAATTCCTATATCTCTTTCGGCCTTTGCAGGCACTGTGTACTTGCATGGTGGTGCACAGACCATGAGTGGATTCAGGCAAACACTCATGCACATAAAACAAAAATAAATAAAATCTCAAAAATTAATTAAAAATGCATTTATTACTTTCCCCATGTGTGTTCACAAGTCATGTGTTTGGAGACTGAGGAGAACAACTTCCGGGTGGTTCTTCTCCTTCCACCAGGTCCTGGGTGTTGTACTCAGGTTGGCAGCTTGGCAGCACGCACCTTTACTTACTGAGCCATCTTGCTGTCCTGCTTCTTTTATCTTAGACTGCTTGTTCTCTAGTCTTCTTTTTTCCTCTTCTGTTCCCCCGGAATGATTATCATTATTTTTGACTCACACCCCTAGGTTATGCCCCTTATTTAAAAGAGTCATTTTTCTAATGCTTCGCCGCATGAGCCATTAGCGGAAGGTTTACATCCCTCTCCATTTCCTCAGATCACCTTTTGCTTTTATTAGCTTCATAGAGCAGGTGTGCGTCGCTCTTAGGTTCGGGTTATCGCGGGGTGGCACGTGGGGCTTGCATGCTGAACACTGGCATCAAGTGAAGCAAGCCAGTTCATAGCAAGAGGCCTTTGGGGTGGAGCACAGCACTCTAGTTAGGTTTTCTCATGTTCCTGACATTGCCTTTCTTTATTCCCTCCACTTAAAATCTCCACAGCAGAGAATCTATGAGAAAAAAATAATATGGAATGTTTTCAAAATGCCTCAGTATGACCTGGACTCAGATCGCTAGACTTGGCGTCACTGTACTTCTGCTTGAATCTGAGGGGTGCTGACAGGATACACACTAGGGGGCCTTTGCGCATTTCCGGATAGGTGCTCTTGCCCGGGAGAGCCAGCCACAGTCCTAAGTGGTTAAGTCCGTTTCAGGAGGGGATAATGAAAAGCTGCTGCTGCCACCATCCAGCCTGATGCTAGGGTGCGGAGAGGTCCTGCAGGACAGACTGTAGACCTGGGAAGGAGGAAATCATGCAGAATCACCCACAAGGCATTCTGAGAACTCAAGGGTGGCAAACTCCCTCACAGAAGAATGAGGAAGGAAGGAAGCAGCTGGGAGAACCTGCTGGACTTGAATTTCCCAGTAGATCCACTTTGGAAATTTGCTATTGTATCGAGCCTGGAAAATGTCTATTACATCTTGCTGCCTCTGACACCCCCCCCCCACTGCCCCACCGAATAAGGAGCTGAACGTGTATCTCTCTCAGGTGTGGTTGTGCATACCTGTAACTCTGGCTCTTAGGAGGTTCAGACAGGAGGATCACGAGTTCAAGGTCATCCTCAGTTATACTATGTACACAGTGAGTTCAAGATTTGCCTCTACTGCGTGAAAACTTGTGTCAAAACAAACCAAACAATATTGAGATTTTTTTTCCCTGAGAGTTTCTCTGTGTAGCCCAGGCTGTCCTGAAACTTGCTCTGTAGACCAGGCTGTCCTTGAAATTAGAGATCTGCCTGCCTCTGCCTTTCAAGTGTTGGGATTAAAGGTGTGTGTCACCACAGCCTGGTATAAAAAGATTCTTACCGATTATAACTAACAATGCCTGTATTGCCTAAAACTCTAGTGGTTTATTAATCTACTTAAGAACTTAAAATATTTGTCTGAGCTGAGGAGATAAATCCTTCAAAAAAAAAAAACAAAGAAAAGGAAAACAGAAAAGAAGGAAGGAAGAGCATTCAAATAAAAATAAACCAACTAAACAAGCATGTAAAGAGCAAGGTTTTTGAGTGAATTTCTGTGAATGCAGATATGAAATCAGCTAAAAATATGTGTCAGTGACAGAGTAGCTTGTATGCTATGTGTTATATACACTGTACTGAAGCATAAAACCATAGTAGGTCAGGAGACTATGGTTAAGTTAGAGCACTTAATACGTGGGCCAAAGTTCACCAGAAAATAAAGGTTCTGTGCATGTGTCCCTGACTGATCTGGAAATGCTATGTAGACCAGGCCGGCCTGGAAGTCACAGAGATTCATCTGCTTCTGTGCTCCTTCAGCCAATAGCCTTTAAGATACCAGCCCACTTGGGCGAGGTCTCTTATACTATAAAAAACAGTGGTAACTGTATGCCCACTTTCTTGCTTCCAGATCCCACTTCTGGCTGCTATACTCTATTTCTGTTTGCTCAGAGGACTGTTGTCTAGGACAGTGATCTGTAAGTTTTCCCCAAGTGTGCCTGGTTAGGCATGAGCCCTCCCTCAGCTGGCCAGGGCCTGTGTGTGGAGTCAGCAGTTCACTACATATGGAGTTGGTTAGCCATTTGGGCAAGAAACTGCTCTTACCTGGACTGCTTTACTGGACATGCAGTACTCACAGAGAGATTATTGTCACAGGACAATATTAACCAATTTGATTAAAAAAGGGGTATTTTATTGGAGGGGATAAAACTTACAGATAAATGTCCCAAACCACGTTCCTCTGGTCGCAAACAGGAAACCGAGTCTAGCCATCAGCATGAAAGCCGGAAGCAAGTTAGTTTGGAGAGCGGCTGCGGCTCTTTTTAAAATGAAAACCACGCCCCACATGGGGCGGGTATCTTAGAAGCCATTGGCTGAAAGCAAGAGGGCTTAATCTCCTGCAGCAAGAGATGACTGCTGAACTTGCCTAAAGGTGAGATAGATGATCCATTGAGGTTCCTGCTTCATGAAAGAGTATGCAAGACATTCTGCAGGATACAGAAGAAAGTGACTGAACTGTCTTTAAAATTTCCTGTCTGCTGGATACTATGGGCCTGTAGGCTGAAGATGGGTGCTCCAAGAAGAACAGAAGAACATTGTGTGAATGTGCAGGCAGCGAGATGTCTCTGTCAATTCTAGAGTTTTGAAAGTTGCTTACAATACACTTCCTGTTTACTTAGGTTATATTATATCCTTCTGGAGTCTTTGATGGAGTTGAAGAATAATAGATAGATAGTTATAGTTTTTCTTAGCTATGATAAAAGATAAAATAAGTAGAAATATTGTAACTGCAATTCTTGCTTGATACCTGTTACATGTAATTTTACTAAAACCTTCCTTTTTCTTTAAACAGAAAAGGGGAGGTGATGTGGGAGTCCCCCTCTGTGTGTTGCTTGTATTGGATAATGAATAAAGAAACTGCCTTGGCCTAGTTGATAGGACAGAACTTAGGTAGGTGGGGAAGACAGAACTGAATTCTGGGAGAAAGAAAGCAGAGAGAGAGAGAGAGACACCATGGAGCCTCCAGAATCAGACATAATGAATCACTCCTGGTAAGCCACTGCCTCGTGGCAATACATAAATTAATAGAAATGTAAACTAAGATGTAAGAGTTAGCCAATAAGATGTTGGAGCTAATAGGCCAAGCAGTGTTTTAATTAATACAGTTTCTTTGTGGTTATTTTCGGGCTAAGCTAGCTGGGTGGCCGGGAAGAACAAGCTGGTCCCTCTCCCTGGCAACACTTCTGTCTTTAGTGCTGAGATTAAAGGCTTGGACTACCGCACCCAGTCTAATGTGTATATCAGTGTGCTTGTGTGTGTGTATGTATGTGTGGTAAGGTCTCATATAGCCCAGACTGGTCTTAAATTTGATATGTACCTGAGGGTGATCTTTAACTCTTGATCCTTTTGCCTTCACTTCCCAAAGGCTGGGATTATTCTTAAATATTTCCACATCTGGTTTATTTGCCTATTTACATATTTTAAGAGACATAAAAAATAAGATTTTATTACATTGTGGGCTATCTGAAAAATATACAATAAAGCACAGAAACTTCACCTTAATCCCTGACACAAAGCCTGACAGTTGTATGTTTATAAAACATATTTGTTGAATGAGCCACATTTCCTTTCCATTTTAATTCCACATCAAACTCCATGGTCCTCTGTGATCTTAGAATTATTTCAGCTCAATCACAACGCCACTCAAGCAACCTCCACTTTTATTTCTTACCTCTTCTGCCTAGGAAACTGGTCTCTCTGTTCAGGAGAAGCTAGAGTTTCAAAACTTATTATCTCTCAAAAGTATAAAATATGTACAATAGAAAAAATTCTCTTTTTGATTTGAAGATGTTTATAAGATAGTATGCTTGCCTAGTATGTACAAAACCCTGGATTCAATCCCTAATATAGCATAAACTGAGTGTGATTGTACCCACCACTAATACCAGAACTCAATAGGTAGGGTCAGGAGGGTCAGAAGTGCAAGGTCATCTTTAGCTACAAAGAGAATTGGAGGTCAGCATGGACTATGTGAGATTCTGTCAGACACGTGTGTGTGTGTGTGTGTGTGTGTGTGTGTGTGTGTGTAAGAGAGAGAGAAAGAGACACAGAGAGAGAGAGACTCTTTTCTGAATGTAAACTCTAAGCAATAAGGCCAGATATTTTAATTATTTATAATACACACACACAGAACTATAAGATATTGTGTGTGGTGTGTATGTGTGTGTGTATTCTCATGTACACCACCACACCCAGTTTATGTGGTCCTGTATGTCTAGAACCCTGGGCCCCATGGACCCCAAACATTCTATCAACCAAGCTATATCTCTACATACATCCAAAGTTAAATTTTCACTTATACTTTTTACAATGAAAGTCAAGCTAAGGCAGCCTTGGATGCCCTAATCTTGTGCGCTGGGCTACATGAGACCCTGATCAAAATCAACAGCCAACAGCTCTGTGCCAACCCAGAACTCACAGAAACCCTGAGAACTGTGAGCTATGTGTAGATTTCAAAAGAAGGAAATTAAAGTTCGATATACAAAAGTAAAGAAGCTGTATCTTTGCAAAAGCTCTAGTGCAGACCTCCCTCTCTCCATGGATAACTTTAAAAATAGGAACCTTGATAGATGCCCCAAGGCAGTTTATTTCTGGCCCCAGGGAGTAATGGGCCAGTTAGCCAGTTTTCTTAACAGTGCTGCCACCTGATCCCTGCTCCTCCTACTTTGCTCTCTCCTGTCGTTCTGTCACCTGTGAACTAACCTAATCTACGAGAAGAGCCATTGGACAGGAAAATAAACAATACATTGTTCTATGGTGGAATGATTTTGCAACTGTATTGCATTGTGAAATTTCCTGGTTCCTATGAGTACGGAAAGGTTTGTCTCAAATACCCATGGCAAGGGTTGCAAATTCAGATAGAGGGCCTGAAAAAAAGACAGGTAGGTGTTTTGTAAATCTGGTCCGTTTCCTAGCTCTTCTATGAACAACTGGACTTATATCATTGGCAAAGGCGTAAAGACTAAAATACAGTGCTTTGCTCTCCTTTGCTGGCACAATTCGTACCTTAGTGGCCCAAGGGCTCTTGTGAAAATATGGGGGCATTGAGATCCCTTCATTAAATAGAAATAGCTAAAGAAAACAACTTCAGGTTTATTCAAGTAGTTGAACCAGCAGCAGGGGACAAGAGGAATAAAGTACAGGATACCACCTAACTCCATTCTCTACTGCCTGCATGTGAAGGTCAAGAACCATCTCTAGATTCATCAAGAACTTAATATTACTAGGTGGTGGCGCATGCCTTTAATCCCAGCACTTGGGAGGCAGAAGTAGGCAGATCTCTGTGAGTTCAAGGCCAGCCTGGTCTACAAGAGCTAGTTTCAGGACAGGCTCCAAAACTACAGCAAAACCTTGAAAAACAAAAAACAAAAAACAAACAAACAAAAAAAAACAAAAACACCAAAAAACAAACAAAAAAAGAGAACTGAATATTACCACTACAGTAATTATTTTCAGAATCAAAAATTATAATAAGAGTACTTCTCCCTCAATTTTAACAAATGTGTAAATGTGTTTATATAAATATCACATGAGTAGTCCTCACAAAAAGATGATAAATAAATTAAGAATATTTATGGCCAGATGTGGTGACCATTTCTTTAATCACAGCACTCAGGAGTCAGGGGCAGGTGAGGTCCCTGCCTAAAATTAAAGAATATTTGTTACAACATCTAACACTAAGATAGGTGAACATATTTACAAAGTATCATGCATTATAGGTTTTACAGGAATGTATGTCCAAAGCTTACCAGAAAAATAAGCTGATAAATAAATGTTTACATAGACAGACTATGAATTCTTAACATACAGGTGCAATATTTTTTTTGTCTGTTTTTCTGTGACAGGGTTTCTCTGTGTAACATTCCTGGCTGTCCTGGAACTTGTTTTGTAGAACAGACTGGTCTTGAACTCACAGTCTGCTTTCCTCTGCCTGAGTGCTGGGATTAAAGGTGTGTGCCACCACCACCAGGCTGTTAGATGCAATCAGTTTTAAGAACAGAAATCTGAAATATTCTTAGTTTTCTCGATAAAATTTAATGTACACTTGGAAGGAAGCTTTTGTTTATTTATTTTGAGACAAGGTTTTACATAGCTCAGGGTAGCCTCAAAGTCACTATGGAGCTGAGGATAATCTTGAACCTCTTGTCCTGTCTTGTCTCTACCTCCTAAGTGTTGGGATGGGAGGCACACCTATATTGCAAATCATTATTTTTTAGTTTAGCTTTTGAGTCTGTAGTAAATGTTCAGGATATAAGATTCAACAATTATAAATGGATAGGGAGTGAAGAATAAAATAAAAAATTTTCTTCTTTACAGAAAGAGTAAATTTCCTATAAACCGAGGTGGTCTACTTCTGTTTGAATTATGATATAGACAATCTTTGTTTTGCTTTGTATCAACAGATCACAAAGCAACTGGTAAGCTGGGCATGACAGTTTAGGCTGTAACCACAACACTCTGGAAGCTGAGGCTGAAGGATTGTTTTGAGTTTGAGGCCAGCTGGAATTACATGGTTAGTTCTAGGTGAGCCTGGACTATAGAGCGAGAGACCTATTTAAAAAATAGTTCAATGTAAATACAATAATCCTGAATGGAACGAGTATAGTAATTTCTGATTTTTTCATTCCACTCTTTTCTGTGTTTTGGCAAATTATCAAGACTCTTTGAGTTTGTATCAGTGTTCAGCATTTATCATGGCATTTTCTGTGTCTGAATATCTCAAAAAAATGTATTTTGTGTCTCTTGTAGCTCAGGCTGATCTAAAACATGGTATGTATTTGAGGTCGACATTAAATTCCTGATTTTTCTGCTGCCCCTTCCCATGGACTGGGATCATGGGTGTGTATTCCATGTATGACTAGTGTGACTTTTCTTCATTGGCATGACTTTCCTCTGGGGTATCTTTATTTTTCCATCACTGTTATTTTCCCCATTACTTATTTCCTTGGGCTACACTGTCTAGAGTCCATCAAACAACCATATTAGTATTATTTACGAATACATTTTTTATATTTCTCTGTGTGCGTCTGTGTATGTGTATTCGCATGTGGGTTATGTGCCTGCGGGAGGTCAGAAGAGGCTGGTGTATCTCTTGGAGCATCAATAACATGACATAGAGAGCTAAACTTTGGTCCTCTGGAAGACAGCACGTGTGCTTAACCCCAAGCCTCTCTTAGGCCCCAATATTAATATTGCTATGGTACTAGTGTTTGTATCTTGAATGTTCTCCACAGAGGCCCATTATTAAAGGTTTTCCCCCAAGGAGATGCTCTTAGGACCTAGTGGGAAGATTGTAAGTTCTTGGTGACTTGCTTTGTAAGGTATAGTTTTTCTAGAATCTTCTCTCTACCCTATCAATAAGTCAGGAGCATAATTTCTCTCTCTCTCTCTTTTCATAATTTCTCTCTTCCAGAATCTGGCCAGGTCTATAATTCTCTGTTACCAGTGGAATGCAACAGATGTGACCCTATTATTTCTTTCTTTCTTTCTTTTCTTTTTTCTATTTTTGTTTTGTTTTGTTTCTTGAGTCAGGGTTTCTCTGTGTAAAAACCCTGGAATTTACTCAGTAGACCAGGCTGGCCTCAAACTCACAGAGATCTGACTTGAGTTTTGTGCATGGTGATAGATACGGGTCTATTTTCATTTTTCTACATGTTGATATCCAGTTATGCCAGCACCACTTGTTGCCCCTGTGATTTCTAAAGGCAGCACAGCTCATGCTTTGACAGCTGTCCCCGTCCAAGGCTCTCAGCACCGAAGTGAGTGATCTGATTGCTCAGAGACCATCAAGCTGAGAGGCTATTTAAGTCAACTCACATGGAGAAGTAGCATTAAGTTCAGACAAATAGATTACACAGTGTTACATTTAGATTTTTTCTGATCAGTTTTTCCCTTTTGTGTATCTTTGAGACAGGATCTCATGTAGTCCAGGTTGGCCTCAGACTCACTATGCAGTCAAAGCTGGCTTTGAATTCCTGATCCTTTTGCCTTCATATTCTGAGCCCTGGGATTATAGGCTAGTGTCACCATGCCTGGCTTTTTTTTTATTCTTTATTTCCCCCCCCCACACACTGCATACCTTTGTTTAGTCTGGTACTCACTATGTAGCATGAGCTGACCCAAAAATGGTGGCAATACTCCACTGCCTCAGCCTCCTGAGTGCCAGCCAAGGTTGCAGGAGGTCCAAGCATGCCTGGCTGATTTTTCTTGATGTGAATAAATGCAGCAAACATCTGTAAGAGCACTCCCCCACACATGCAAATTCATGTGCTCATTAGATTACAAAATCTAAAGCAAACACACAGTGTTTAAGTTACAACACTTCTTTTTTATACCCTAGTCAAACAAATCAATGTCCCGAGTTTTCAGGCCACATTTGAATGTCTGCCTTTATATATATATATATATATATACACACACACACATATGTGTATATATTATGTATATATAATGTATATTATGTATATTTATTATGTATACAATATTCTGTCTGCATGTATGCCTGCAGGCCAGAAGAGGGCAGCAGACCCCCATTACAGATGGTTGTGAGCCACCATGTGGTTGCTGGGAGTTGAAGTCAGGACCTTTGGAAGAGCAGGTCTTAACCTCTGAGCCATCTCTCCAGCCCCAGAAAGTCTGTTTTCTTAGTGAAGTAAAAGTTACAAGTTAGCCAGGTGGTGGGGGCATATGCCTTTAATCCCAGCACTAGGGAGGCAGAGGCAGGTGGATCTCTCTGAATTCGAGGCCAGCCTGGTCTACAAGAGTTATTTCCAGGACAGGTTCCAAAGCTACAGAGAAACCTTGCCTCAAGAAACGGGGGAAAAAGTTATAAGTGTTGCTTATGCTAAGAGGACAAAAGGCACTAGCGGTTCAGGTGAAGAAAACTAAAGATTGATGCATTTTAATTTTACATGTATGACTATTTTGCCCACATGTATGTATGTGCAGAACATGCATGCAATGCCCATGGTATCCAGAAGAGGGCATCAGATCCCATGGAACTAGAGCTACAGACGACTGAGCTGTCATGTGGGAGCTGGGAATAGAACCTGGGTCCTCTGCAAGAGCCTGAGCTACAACTTTTGTGAAAGGAGAAAAATTGTTTTCTCCAGAAAGATGTTCAGTTTTCTAGGGTGGAGACACAGAGTCGCTGCGTATTCTTTAATCTCCATTTCTGAAAATGCAGAAGACTAACAAGCAACAGGTGAGCAGCAGGCTCAAGCTTTTTTCAAGACAACAAGATTTTGTGGTTAAGTTTGGGAGCTGTCACTACCCATTCAGGTTTTGTTGCACTCAGTGTCAGCATTTACCAAAAGGACGCTCAACTGCGGCAAAGTCTCTTGTTTGTGTAACGTGGAAACCTGGGTCCCCTGCAAAAGGTTAAAGGATATTTGCTCTTATTGATTGAAGACAACACAGCAGCTTATCTGCCATCTCAGATGGTTATTAGGGAGAACACTACTAGTGTGATGGATGGCTCAGCTGCTAAAATCATTTGCTGTCAAGTCTGATGACTTCAATCCCCAGAACCTTGTGAGAACTGATTTTCTCCTTCCACTGTGTATTTTCCAGGGATTGGTAGAGTGCTTACGTAGCATGGTTTGATCCTCAGCACACTAAGAACCGGATGTGGTGGTACATGACATCTGTAGCCCCAGAGTTCCAGAGCTAGAGCAGAAGGACCCGAAGTTCAGTTATCCTCAGCTTCACAGTGAGTTGAAGGCTAACCTAGGCTCAGAAAATTCTGTCTAGGAGAGGAGAGGAAAGGAGAGGAAAGAAGAGGAAGGGAGGAGAGAGAAGAAGACAGGAGAGGAGGAGGAGGAGGAGGAGGAGGAGGAGAGAGAGAGAGAGAGAGAGAGAGAGAGAGAGAGAGAGAGAGAGAGAGAGAGAGCAAGCATTGGTCTAGAGAAACCCATGGTAATCTAGCCAGAATGACCGAATGACTGAATTCTGTAGTTTGCAGAGTTCAAATCCTTTTTTGGAGCTTCACATGAACTTCAGGTGAGTGATAAGCTCACCAGGACTACAGTATTTCCATCCCAAGGTGCTACATTGTAAGTATCTTAGATCTCTACGGTGGTTGCTTTCTGTCTCAAGAGACCTGATAAGGCAGTATTTTAGTTAATATGTAGTGAAATCCTGAGAGGTCTTTAACAAACTTCCTTGTCTTGAACTCACCCTCAGAGAATTGTCTATTCGTTTTCAGCTTTGTTTGTTCTTTCATTAAAAAAAAAATACATGTTTGATTTCAAAACAATCCTATTTTCTTTTCTGTCTCATTGCTCCCTATTGAGGCTTCCAATTTTTAAAATATTTGTTGTAAGCTATGGTTTGCTAAGCATGCACAGTCCAAACCCAATTTCCTGAATAACCTAAGCATTCTGCATCAAGTTTGTGTGGCCCAGCTCGCTGGGGCACAATCTGCAGACACTGTTTACTTTCCGTGTGGAGAGCTCTCCTGAGAGCTAACCTTTAGCCAGTGCATGCCTTTCATTACGGGCATTAAGCTAAACTGTAAAATAGCCACACTGTGATGTTCTGAGCTATCTAAGAGCCAAAGGTCCAAACCAACGGCTCTCAATGTTCTTTTAAGAGGGAAGGAGACTCTAACATCGCAAAAAAGAAAACAGATAAGCCACTAGTCCCTCTTGCGACAGAAGTGATGAAGCCTAAAGAATTCCTATAGCAAGATGGAGACATGACGACCCCAGCCGTGTAGGAAGCCAGCCTGGATGAGGGATGAAGAGCACCGGCTGGCTCACCCCGAAACCTGTCAATGCTGTGATCCTCGGCTGCGTATGGGTTTCTGTGGCGCAGGCTACAGTTTTGAGCAGCTGCCTAACATCCTGTGTAACTAACCTGGTAAGTTCCTCTGACCTGATGCTTGTGTTTGCAGGAACTGGAACTCAATCTCCTGGTAACTGAGGTTCGTTTGCTCCTCGTGACACCTTTTTTGCATGAGAAGGTAGTAAGGAATTTCATTTATTTTTTTTTTCACTGAAGTTAAGAGAATATTTAATTCCAAATTATATGCTGGATATTTTAACTATTTGCCATCACGCTGTAGATTTTTTTGGGGGGAATTTGTGGATTGGGTAAAATAATCTTTAAATAAAATCAAGTTTACAAACTGTAAAATATCCCACTTAGTAATTTATTGTAAAATCATTAATATTTGTTTAAAATATACAATGGGCTTTTGTCACACTGTAAACTTTCCAGTTCCTGGTTAACAGTTGGTGGTACTGTGGATGGCTTGATGGTTAGGAGCAGGTGCGGAGGTTAGGTACAACATTTTCTATCAAGAGGCCAGGTTATTTGTGTCTCTTTATTTCTACCTATGCATTTGTCAGGTCTGATTAACCAGTTTTGACGTGAACAGATTTTCTTATTGTTGTCCCTTTTGCATGTATCATATGATATCATTTCAATAGCAACTAAGTTGTGCTTAAAACTTCCTTTTAAGTTAACTCATATTTAGGAATTAACTTGAAAAGCCAAATATTGTAGCTGGAAAGACATGCATTCTTCCTCTCTAAAGATTAAATAACGTAGCTGTGTAGTGGTACACACCTTTAATCTCAGTATTCAGGAGGCAGAGGCAGGCGGATCTCTGTGAGTTTGAGGCCAGCCTGGTTTTCAGAGTGAGTTCCAGGACAGCCAGGGCTTTATGGTGAAACCCTGTTTCTAAAAACCAAACCAAACCCAACCAAACCAAACAAAATGCCACCCCTCCAAAGATGAACTAGCATGACAGCTTGGGTATGCCATTTTGCAGCTTTATTATAAAGTAACTAAGTGCCAAGCACTGTACTCATCCTTATGCTGATACATTGGACGGAGAGTTCTCTGGGAGATTAGAAAGCTGTGCATTGCACAGTTCTGTTTGAATTTAAGTAGAGCAGTAAATCATTACTTGGGCAAAATGTAGTTCATAGCATTTCAAAAATCCTTACAGAAATCTTTGCCAAGATTTTACTGTCTTTGATGCAGAAATGTTCGCTTTAGCTTCTGTAGTTATAATACAAACTTAAAAATAGCATGGAAGTCAGAGACTGTGAAGGAGGTTGAAGCAGGAGGACCAGGAGTGGATGCCAGCCTGGGCTACAGATGGATGAGACTATTGTTTTCTGCCCTAGAAGAGATTTCTTTTATATTTTTCTGATAAGAATATGAATATGTTGCAGTATAGGTTCATATCTATACATCTCATACTGTTCATATCTATACATCTCATAAAGAGAAAAGAATGAAGACTGGTAATTCCACGGTTAACCCCTGATTATTTTTCTTTTGGTATTTTTCTCAAATATATCTTGGTATATGTATATATGTATGTACTGTCCTCAAACTCACGGCAATCCTCATGCCTCAGCATGCCTAGGGTTAGAATTACAGGAGCAAGCCATTGTGACTGGCTTAAAGATACATATAATTTTACACACAGCCGTCTCACTTCACATCATTTTATGAATTTCCCTTCATATCCCGCAATTCTTCGGAAACAAGCTCTTCAGCATATTTAGAGTGCTCTGTCATGAGTGTGCCCCTGCAAGCTGCCTGTTCCCTTACTTTTGAAACTGACTTGAGTTCTGAAAAACAATGAACATCTTCATTTTGTTTTTAGCTCTCCTTATTGTTCTCTGTGTGTGGGCCGCATGCCCTCAGGGTTTGGCAGCTCCGACAGACAGTCAGTTCCTTTGTTGGGCTGCCTTCCGTTCACCACCTACAGAGGAGGGCACAGCCCCTGAGGTGGCAATTGCAAGAGACACAGTCTGCTGGTTTGACCAGTAAATGTAGTAAGAGTGTTCTGAGCTGGGCCTCCCACACAGGTGTGGGAGGGGCAGCAGCAGGTGGATGGACAACTGAACGCAGCCACGCAGCCACTGTGTGGCGTGATGTACCCCTTTGTTATTTCCTGCTGTCCTTTTTCATGTGGACAGTTGCTGCGATGAACATCTTTGATTTCGAGATTTGGACGGGTGGTTGACGTTAAGGCATTTTCCTTTTCATGTAGCCATGAGACATACTCTTGAATAGAAGAATGCTTGGATGAAGTCAGGCAACGTGATTCATGCCTCTAGCCCCAGCAGATATAGAATCGGTACAAGTTTGAAGCCAGCCTGGGCTACAGAGTAAGCTCCAGGATACCCTGGGCCATGCAGTGAAGCAGACAGTGATGACAACCAACCACAGAGAAGAATGTCAGAAGTTTGAGTTCTTGCTGAGCAGGGATGTTTCACATGGACTGAGGGAGCCTATATATGAGCCCAGTATGCTAATGGCCTTGTATTTGAATTATAGATGCCATGAGCTTCAGAAAAAAATTAGCAAATTCCAATACCACTAGATATCACAGAAACAAACAAAACCCCCAAAGATTCATTCATAGCAAATCATTTGGAGAAGTGCATTTTGCTGTAGATCCTGAGGGCACAGTGGCAAATTAAAGGCTTAATTTCATCACACTTTTCTCAACTTTAGCAACGATTTAACAACTGAACTGATCCAGCAGTGTCAGTCCTATTCAGTAGAGTCCCTGGGAAACCTGCAGTTCTGCAGTGGCTATAGCTGGGAACTCAAGGAAACCCATTTTGTGACCGGTGCCCTCAGAAGTCGCAGAATGCTGAAGTGTCAATTTTGATCATTAGACAGTTAAAAGTTGCTCACGTACGGTATCGTAGTTTCATCTCTGGACAAATTACAGAATAATGACAATGCAGTTTAAAATTTACTTATAAACTTCCAAAGGGACCAACTTAAAGAACCAGGCTGGCTTTGAACTCAGAGATCTACCTGCCTCCTCTGCTTCCTAAGTGTTGGGATTAAAAGTGTTGGCTAGATTTAAAAAAAATAATTTTATGTGTGTGAATATTTTACCAGCATGCATGTAGGTGCAGCCCCTGTGGGGCTTAGAAGAGGGTGTTGATCCCCTGGAACTGGTGGTAGAGATGATGGTGAGGCCACCACATGAGCGCTGACACCCAAACCCAGGCCATCTTCAGGAATGACAAATACTCGGAACTGCCGAGCCACCCTTCCAGCCCCCAAGACAGGGTCTTGTGTGGTCCTGATAGGCCTGGAACTCATTATACAGACCAGGCTGACTTCACAGTTGCAACCCTCTTTCTTCCTCTTTCTCCCAAGTGCTGGGATTGTAGCTGGGCACCACCATACCCAGCTTTATAGATAAAGATTCAAACTAACAAAGCCCCACCCAACCCCAGCATTTCTTTGAGTTGGGGATTATATAGGTTGGCTTTTGAACTCCCTATGTATCTGGGTGATCTTGAACACCCAATCCTCTGGTTTTACTTCACAACTGTTGAAATTATAGCTGTACACCATAATGCCCCATAAGGTACCGTGCACTTAAAAAATAATCCCCCCCCCCATCACCACCAGGTTCAAATAACTTCTCGGAGCTGTAAATAAAGGGTGTGATTGAAATACCAGCAGTCAAATAACAAAAACCAAAGCACATAAAAAACAAAACAAAACCAGACAGCCCCTACTTTGTCTCATTAAAATAGTAGCCAAATTTACAGGAGGCTATGCCAAAAGCCCAGGAGTGGGAATGCCTTGAAAAGCCTAAGATGGGCTAGAGAGGTGACTTGAGGTTAAGAGCACTCTTCCTTGCAGAGGACCCGGGTTTATTTCCCACCAGCTATATGGTGGTTCACAACCATCTGTGGTCCTAGATCTAGGGGACCTGACAGGCATGCACATGGTATACATACACACATGCAGGCAAAGCATTCATATACACATAGTAAAATAAATAAATCTTAGAAAAGCCTGGGCCAGGCACTGGGGGTGCACACTTTTAATCCCAGCACTCGGGAGGCAGAGGCAGGCGAATCTCTGAGTTCAAGGCCAGCTTGCTCTACAGATTGAGTTTCAGGACAGCCAGGGCTGTTACACAGAGAGCCAGTCTAGAAAAAAAAAACTACATTAAATTAAAATAAAACCTAAAACAGATCCAGACTTCCTAACAATTTAATATTTAAAGCTTTAATTATTCTGTCTATTAGAAAAAAACCCAGAAATGACACAGAGAAAGTTTCAGTGTGGAAAAAGCTATTACATTAAATTAACCAACTTGGCTGTAAATAAAAGCACTTGAAATAAGAATATGAATAATCACAAAAAAGAGCTTTAGGGCTGGCGAGATAGCTAAGTGGGCAAAGACGCCTAGTCTGGTAGCCTGGGTTCAATCCCTAGGACTCAGCCAAGACAAGTGACCTGGGTTCAGTCCCTAGGATCAGCTAAGCCTTGTGGCCTGGGTTCATTTCCTAGGACTCCATTAAGCTTAGTGAACTGGGTTCAGCCCCTAGAAACCACATGGCAGAGAGGGCCTACTCTTGCAAGTTGTTCTCTGACTTCCGCATGTGTCCTGTGACTTGCTCAATCCCCTCCAATAAATGTAATAAAATTTAAAAAAAACCTATAAATTGCTAAAATGCATGTGATAATAGTCAACCTCAGACCAAACAGAGAACTGAAAAGGGAAACCAATACTTATTTCTGCCGTTAGCTTGGTAAAGATACAAATATTATGAAGAAAAGTTCATGGTTTATAAAGGTGTGGGTAAGCTGGGGTTGACATTCACTATAGATTAGAATGTAAATTATGAATTTTAAGAAAAAAGTTATTTATTAAATATCAAAAAAGTTAAATATAAAAAATGATATTTTTTAGCCCTGCACATCAGAGATTACTTGAGATTATTGCATAACTAATTGTGAGTCTGTGTGAAAGGCTGCGTATCGCAAACTATCAGATATCCAGGAGAAGTTCCTAAGAGCTTGCACTAAACTGTGATTTTTTTTCCAGTTCTTTCTTTCTTTCTTTCTTTCTTTCTTTCTTTCTTTCTTTCTTTCTTTCTTTCTTTCTTTCTTTCTGGTTTTTTGAAACAGGGTTTCTCTGTGGCTATGGAGCCTGTCCTGGAACTAGCTCTTGTAGACCAGGCTGGTCTCGAACTCACAAAGATCCGCCTGCCTCTGCCTCCCGAGTGCTGGGATTAAAGGCGTGTGCCACCACCGCCCGGCTCCAGTTTTTTTCAAGTCAGGGTTTCTCTGAATAGCTCTGGATGTCCTGGAACTCATTCTGTAGACCAGGCTGGCCTCAAACTTACAGAGATATACCTGTCTCTGTCTCCCAAGGGCCAGGATTAAAGCCATGAGCCTCCACGCCTGGCTAGATGTTTTGTGTATATGTCTGTGTATTGGCTGAGTGCTTGGTGCTGTGGGACAGCAGAAGAGGGTATCAGACCCCATGGAACTGGACCTTTAGATGGTTGTGAGCCCTTCCGTGGGTGCTGAGAACCCAGGTCCTCTGCAAGAGCAATAAGTGCTCTAAACCACTGACCCATCTTTTCAACACTTTATAATTCTTAAAAAAAATCTAAATTTAGGTGCTTCTATTTGGCAGTGCTGTGGTTGAACCTTGAACCTGTATATGGCAGGCTAGTGCTGTACCACTGAGTCATGCCTCATCTTTATTTTTTTAATTGATAGGTCTTCTCAGAATGCTATGAGTTGAATCTTATTTGGTTATTTTTTCCCTTTTTTTGTGGAGGGGGGCACTTAGCTTAATTTTTTTTTTTTTTGTATCAGGATCTCATTCTCTGGTCTGGAGTTTGAAGCAATCCCCCTGTCTTAGATATCTGAAAGCTGGGGCAACAGGTATGAAGCAGTATAACTGGCTTCAGGATTAAGTATTATTCTTCTTGGATGTGAAATGAGAAATATTAATTCCAACACATCTCTTAAGGAACAACTATATGTTAAGATGAGGTAAAATGCAGGCCATTCTGCTTGGTTCCGTTTGTAAGGGAGGAAGTTAAGAATTCGATTAGTTCCAGCTCAGGTGCCAGGATAGACAAGGCTTGGGCCAAGGAGTAGGTGTTGGGTTAAGAAGAGGTCTGTGATGTGGGACCAGGTTTGTGTGCTGGAGATAGATAACTCGCTGGAGCTTTGCAGGGACTGCTGAAGGTCCAAAGTGCAGAGAACACTTGTGCACGTTCACAGGGATTGCAACTTCCTTGCTCTTTGAAACCGGAACCTGAGCCCTTTACTAAAGTTTGGGCCTCGGCTATAAAACAGGGTTAGTAACAGTACATTTTATGTAGCGGTGTTGGTAACACCTATTGAGATTTAACATAAGACAACTATAAACGTGCCTGGCCAGGGACCTAGGAATGATACTAGAACTATGAGCTGTGGTGATTGCGAGGTGGATGGTGAGTGAACGGAGGTTGGGAAAGTGCCGACATAATTCACTCCCTCAGGAAACCACAGACCTGACAAAGGCTGGCTTGCCAAGGCCTCCTGGCAGGTGTCTGTGCAGCTGATTGAATCTCCTCTCTAGCGGTTCCAGGGATTCATGCCTGCTGCAATATGGCTTTGTAGCCATCAGGAATCTTCTTCTGTCTCCGTGTTTAACATGGACACAAGCTCAACCCAGCATCTTCTCTTTTGTCTTTATGAGCTAACATAATTTTGAAGGGATGGGAAAATAATCAATTATGGATCAGTTATCTTTCATCTGATTTTGTATGATTAGGACTTAATCATCCTATAGGAACCAAAACTTCATTTTGAGCAAGTTCATGGAAGCAAAGTCCTATTAAACATTTGGAAGCTCGGTATGGTGGCTCACACCGATAACCCCAGCACTTCAGAGGTGGAGGCAAGAGATTAGGAGGACCAGGCCACGGTTGACTACTTAGTGAGTTCAGCCTGAGGCTTCACCTCAAAACAAAATCAAAAACAAACAAACCAGGGCTGGCAAGCAGTTAAGAGACACTCGCTGCCAAGCCTGGTAACCCGAGTTTGATCCCCAGGGCCCACACGGTGGGAGGACAGAGCTGACTCCTTAGGTTATCTTCTGATGTCCATGCATGCTGTTGCAAGGCACCCCACTGCTCTACCAAACTAATAGACAAATGTAATAAAAGAAGCCAAACAGCAGAGCGAAGCTAAACAAAACAGCAATAATAAAAACCCACATAACCCCCTCAAGAGGTTACAAAATTAACTTGAATGTCAGAGTTCTCTGTGAATACAAAGTGTTGTTATCACTTGTTATGCAAAATGATAACTCCCGTCTTCCTTTCGAGTATAAGTCACCAACGATGAAAATGTTTGCCTTTTCAATCCTGAGTTTGATTTCAAATTAACCTCACAGCGTGAAGTCCTTGGATAAAGGCAACAGGAAGTCCTAGAGCTTTTGAATTTGTGTGTGTGTTGTGGGGGAGGCTGGGGCCTCTGCTTTTAATCATCCCTTTTGCATGTAAGTATTGAACAGTAGTTACCCATCAGGCATTTCTCTGAGTCCTGAAAAGAAGCCTGAAATGCATGGGAAGGAAGGGGTATACCATTATCTTAGTAATGGTCTGTCTCCTGTAATAGCACCGTATGTTCAGAGGCCACGCTGAATGCTTAAACCACACTTTCATCCTTCTCGGGACTTTTTTTTAAAATCATCTCCAGGGACATATTTTGTTTATAGAACTGGAAGCCAAGGATGACCACTACATCCCTTGCTGTGCTGATTACATCTCTAACTTAGTGTTTTATATTAATTAATAAATCTTTTTTTCTTTTCTTTTTGAGATATGGTTTCAGTATAGTCTTGATTGACTTGGAACCTACTCTGTAGACCAGGCTGGCCTCAAACTCACCTGCCACTGCCTCCTGATCAAGGCTCTGGATCTGACTCCCAGCACTGGGAAAAATAAAACAAAACAGAGCAAAGCAAAAAACTCAATCACGTTCTGAGTCACTATCTTCTTGTGCCATCCAAGATTACATAGCAAGTTGGAGGGCCATCCTGTGCTACATGGCACCCTGTTTCCAAAACCAGGAAGATGAAACAAAATGAAACAAAAGCCTTAAGACAGTATTTGTCATTTAAAGTAATTTGTATGTGTGTGAGTGTCCCCGTGTGGGTGTGGGTATCTGCATCTGTGGAGAGCAGAAGAAGGTGCTCCATCCCCTGAGGATGGAGTTGCAGGTGCTAGTGGGGAGCCTGATGTGGGTGTGGGCAGCCAAACTCAGGTCCTCTGCACAGGTGGCACTCTGAACCAATGAGCCGTCTCTCTAGCCGCAACAAAAGCTTCCGTTTCAATTTTTTCTTGACTTTTTAATCTTATTATTTACGTGGATGAGTGTTCTGCCTATGTGTCTTTACACCATGTTTACACTTAGTGCCTGTAGAGGCCAGAAGAGGGCGTCAGATTCCTGAGAACTGGAGTCACAGATGGTTCTGTGTCACCGTATACTCAGATCGAACCCCATGTCTTCTGGAAGAGCCAGTGCTCTTAATTGTGGTGCTATCTCTCTAGCCCAGTGGTCTTCAACCTTCCTAATGCAGTTTAATATAGTTCCTCATGTTGTGGTGACCCCCAACTATAAAATTATATTTGTTGCTACTTCATAACCGTAATTTTGCTGCTGTTATGAATTGTAATGCAGATATCTGATATGCAGAATAATCTTATTCAACCCCTAATAGGGGTTATGACCCACAGGTTGAGAACCCCCACTAGCTCCATAAATGCCACCCTGAAAATTTCAAATATGTGAGAATTAAACAGAATTTATATTTTATTAAATATGACATTCCAAATTTGTATGTTTCCCTACAATTACAGAGTAATTGGAAAGAAAAGGGAAAAAATTTGAAAATAGTTATTTTTTAATTCAGGAGACCTTGGTTGGAATCAGTCGTCTAATCCCCAGGTCTGTTTAATTCGCCACAGGTTCTGTCATCCTTGCCTGGCCACACTCTCAACCCCATCCTTGCCGGTGCTGCGGGATTCCTAGGCAAGAGATCCGCAATTTGATCAGCCTTTTGTCCAGCTTCAGGACAGATTAAATGACTTGGAAACACTTGGCAAGTTCCTCTACAATTAGCAAACAAGGAGGACTGAATTCCATGAATTTTTTTTTTTTTAAAAAAAGGTGTAATGGTGCGCTGGTGGGGTATTGATGCTGTTGACAACGGTTATTGTCCCTTCTTTGTTTCAGGGCAAACAGCTTGATATTGGCCCTCTGTACCATCTGAATGAGGCGGTAAGTAACTACTTCTATTATCAAAAACTTTACAGTTTGTGCTGGTTTTAAAAAAAGGGAATATTGGTCTGTTTTATTACACAACAAGAGTTATTCCTAACTAAAATGTTATTTACTCATCCTTGGTGAAAGAAAGGTCTTTTGGAAATAGTGAGAAGTCTGAATTATAGAATTCATTAAAAATAAAATATGTTAAAGTAGAAGAAGCAAAGACTAATATAAATCCACGTTTTACCTACACAACTGGGTGTTTGAGATTATGACAATATTTTATTTATTTTATTGTGTGTTGTCTGAGAAGGTTGGGCTATATAATGTTGTTTCTTTCAGCAATTTTGTTCTGTGGTTGTATTACTTTTCTGCGTGTATATTCATTTATTCACCAAATGTTTACTGACTCAACATGCATATGTGGCAGGCACTGGACGAGGCAGATGTCTTAGTTATGGTTTCTACTGCTGTGAAGAGACACCATGAGCACAGCAACTCTTATAAAGGAAAACCATTTAATTAGGACTAACTTACAGTTTCAGAGGCTTAGTCTGTTATCATCGTGGTGGGCGGCATGCACGCAGACATGGTGCTGGAAAAGGAGCTGAGAGTTCTATATCTGATCCACAGGCAGCAGAAGCAACTGTGTGTCACCCTGAGCATAGCTTGAGCAAAGAACTCAAAGCCCACTTCCACAGTGACACACTTCCTCCAACAACGCCATACCTCC
The DNA here is from genome assembly GCA_028555095.1 of Dicrostonyx torquatus. Taxonomy (NCBI): domain Eukaryota; kingdom Metazoa; phylum Chordata; class Mammalia; order Rodentia; family Cricetidae; genus Dicrostonyx; species Dicrostonyx torquatus. The sequence continues at coordinate 612,602 of JAQHUG010000002.1, read as the reverse complement.
TAATAGTGCCGCTCCTCATGGGGGCCATTTTCATTCAAACCACTACAGCAGAAGAGGTTTACAACTGGGGCCTGTGTTTGAAGGAGCCACAAACTTTTGGGATACGGACAGAAAACAACAGACAGAAAACACAATGGTGTTGTTATGGTGGACATTGAAGAGGACACACAGGGTCAAAGACCACCTCATTTGCCTGCAAGCCCTTCAGACTGAAAGAAGAGAAGTTTTCTAGAACAAAGATTCTTAAACTTTTTCCCAGTTGAGGCCCTTTGTCCTCTGAGGAGCTTTCCCACAATCTCAGGTGTATATGGGACAATGACGTAAGTCAGAGTTGGAGATGGCCCAGTGAGAAAAGGTGCTGGCTACTAACTGGACCACCTGAGTTCAATTCCCAAGGCTAGTACGGTGAAAGGAAAGAACTAACCCCTGTAAGTTGGTGCTGGGAACTGAACCTGTGCCTTTTTTGCAAGAGCAGCAAATGCTCTCAGCCCCTGATCCATTTCTCTAGCCCATTAGCTAAATATTTGGTGCTGCATGTTTAACATTTTCCGTTGACAGATATTTTAATTTTATAATTGTTTACGCTAAAACACTTCTTTGCACAAATACGTAGTAGAAAATGGTGGAAATAAATTTAGGGTCATTTCAGAAATGGTTAGAAATTCTTTCCTAATTCCAAGGTCAGAATTCAAAGCCCAAATTTAGAAAAATTCAGTTTGTTTTCTGACAATTGCATACATGTATATAATGCACCTGCTTATTCCCCCTTCCCCTTTTCCCTCTCTGTCTCATCTCTACAAATCCCCACTTAGTCATAACAACCTCTTTTCTAGATTCATGACTTTTGGTTTGATTTTTGTGACTCTTTAGTATAAATAAGACCATCTGTGTGACTATTGGACTGGAACTACCATTAGAGACTGGTGGAGTCCCGGGGTGGGGAAAGACTGAAGGCACCGACTCCCCTCTCCATGAATCTCATCAGCAAATAATCCAGCAGTGAGAGATAGACCCCCTGACTCCCTCCTCTATCCACGTCTGACTGTGAGTGGACCCATTCTTGTGTAAACTGAGCATAGGAATCTTTAACTTCTTTGAGTTCGTGATTCCAATGACTGTGTGTCTTACCCAGACATGGGGTGTTTTGAAGACCTATCTTCTGCTTCTTACACTCCTTCCACCTGTGCTCTACAGTATTGCCTGAGCCTTAGAGGAGCTGGTGTAAATGTCTTCTTCAGGACTGAGCACGCCTTAGCTGTCGGGCAGGCACGAACCTCTGTATTCACTGTTTACTGGAAAAAGGGACTTCTGTAGTTAAGGTTGAGAATCCCTTTTGCCTATGGATGTAAACACAAATGTTTACAAGGCAGTTTGAAATGATGTCCGCTTAGCTGACAAACAGCATTCAGTCCCTGTACAAGACCTGGCATCTCTTCCACCATGGGTTTTTGAACAGGGTTACAGCTACAGACTACTCCGGAGTGAGCCTTAGGTCCAATTAGAGAGCAATGGGTCACCTCCGCAACAGTAGTTCCACTATTGCACAAGTGGTCAGCAATAACTTTTAAAGTCAAGAATTCTGACACAATATAATCCAAACACATACCAATGTGCTACTTCTATGTTGGAGTATTATTTTAGTTATTTTCTATTGCTGTGAAAAGATGCCACAGCCGAAGCAACTCATAGAAGAAAGAGTCTATTTGGGACTTACAGTTTTAGGGGGCTAGGATCCGTGACCATCATGCCGGAGAGTCTGGCAGTAGGCAGGCACGGCAGTGGATCAATAGCTGAGAGCTCACATCTTGAGCTCAAAAGACAAAACAAAAATAAATAAACAAACAGATGAAAGAATGATGTGACCAGGTGTTTTCATTTTTAAGACAGAGTCTATGTGGGTTTGGGTAGCCTGGAACTTGATATATAGACCAGGATAGCCTTCATGTTATAATGGCCTACCTGCCTCTGCCTCCTGAGTGCTGCGATTAAAGTCCTAGGCCACCATGACTCATTTGGTTTTAATAAATAACTCTCCAAAGAGGCAATTGAGAGGGGTCCTCCAAGAGCACTTAGCACGTTGTGAAGGGGCGCATCTCACAGCTGAGACGGTGAGTAGGGAGCCAGCGAGAACTTGGCTAGCTTGAGGATGCCTTGTTCGTGGGATGAGGGTTTGGAGTTAGAGAAAGAAAATGTACCTGGGTTCCTGTTTTAGGCCACCCAAGCATACACATGGGAGAATGTTTGGATATGAGGGATTCAATGTGTCACACAGGGAATCTGTAGTGACTCAGGTGTGGGTGTCTGACGCTGGAGTGGGGGTCTGGGTGGAGCTTGTTAGGAAGTCAGGCACAGTTATGGGGTTATCAGCACGCGGCCTGGGAGAGTGACAGGCAGAGATGAAGCAGGAGCCATGGGCCAGCGGTCCAACAGGATTCCAGCATAGCTGTAGGAGGACATTTGAAGGCAGCTTTGGTGTAAAAGCAGCCAGAAGGGAACAGATTCAGAAATGATCTACCTACTAGCTTTGACATTCTACCTGGTTGTAGTCCCTGGTTGTGAGTCTTGTTGGTTGTATAAGGACAACCGGAGACTCAGGATACACTTGATGTCTTGCTGTCCTGGACATTACTTGTTGATGTTTACCCAGTGGATAGGGTATGGGGTGCTCTTGGGGGTTCCATCTTGTGCAGGACTTAACTCCACTTTGCAGTCCTTCCATCTTGCAGCCAGCCAGACTGTGTCCTGGCCTGTCTGTCAATAAGCAGCTCTGATAGTCCAGGGGGCTTATCTTAGACAATGGATTCGTGTTTCTAAAATACAAGGTGGTACTTTTTGTTACTATGTTCTTTCAAGTAACAAAAAAGTTACATTTCTTCATTCACACCCACCCGTGTCTTGTTATCTCTTGCAGTGCACCCAAGGATGTCAGTTTTGGAGCTCTGTAGATCAGGAAACGTGTGCTTTAAAGTGTGTAAGTATTAACTATTGTTGCATACTTTTAAGACAGGCCCAAGGTAGCCCAGGTTGCCTAAAACTCCTATGTAGTTAAGGACAACCTTAAATTTCTGATCTTCCTACTCTCCCTGAAGTGCTGGGACCGGAGTCATATACCAGCACATCAGTTTATGTGGTCCTCAGGGTTGATCCTGGGCTAGCAATTTATCGACTGAGCCACAGTGCACCTCCCTAATATCATTTTCTGCTAATGAGCTAAATTATAATTATAACAATGACATTTATTTGAGGATGTTAAAGTTAAGTTTGGCAACCCGTAACTGTGAGCCAGTCACTCTGGAGGCAGAAGCAGGAGTGACTTAGTGTTTGAACCCAGCTTGGGGTACAAGCATCATGAATCTCTATAAACAATTAATTCTTCGTATGTGCAACTTCATAATTTTTCTTGCCTTGTAGACCTCAGTCATAAAAGTTATTTATGCCTGTTCCCACTTGTGGCTGTGTGCATTATAAAATGTAATTTTGCAAATGGAGTGTTTGTCATCTGGACTGAGTTATTCTTACATACCATTATAAATTGCAACTTAATTTTTGGTCTAGTTATGTGTTTAATATCATTAATGCCGTGATGTAAGTTTCTACAGGGCATGAAGCACTCAGCTATTCTAGACCACGTCTCCTCCACTGACCATGGTGGGCACAAAGCAGGTACTGATTCTTGCTGAGTGCATGAGTGGGGATACCATTTGTTGCCAGGCAACCACACAGGAAGCCACCAATATGGGCAGAGGAAATTACTGGCCTTTGCTAGTTAGAGCTCCAAGTGGTTTTCATTTCAATTTATCTCCCTTGAGCTTCAGTAAAATTCCCTAGCCTGGTCTATTACAGGCTTCTCCCAGTTCACTGAGATTTTTTAGTAGATAACCCACTTTACTATTTTCCTACTGACACAAATATCATTTTTTTTCTTGAGACAGGGTTTCTCTCTGTAGCTTTGGAGCCTGTCCAGGAACTATTTCTGTCGACCAGGCTGGCCTGGAACACAGAGATTCACCTGCCTTTGCCTCCCGAGTGCTGGGATTAAAGGCATGCACCACCATCACCTGGCCAAATATCATAATTTTAAAGCTATTCACACAATAGACTCAACTTTATTTACTTATTTTGAAGCAGGGTCATATGCTCTTGAATTTGAGATCCTTCTCCATCAGTTTCCAAGTGCTGGGGTTACAGGCATATGCCATTATGACTCTATATCAGCTGCTACTTATTCATCTTTTTAAAAAAGATTTACTTATGTTATGTATGAGTGCTCTATCTCATGTATGCCTTTGTGCCAGAAGAGGGCATCAGATCCCCCTACAGATGGTTGTGCGCTGCCATGTGGTTGCTGGGACCTGAACTCGGGACCTCTGGAAGAGCAGCCACTGCTCTTAACCACTGAGCCATCTCTCCAGCCCCACTTGTTTGTCTTATTGCTGATTATCGGCCGTGGAAAAAAGTTCAGTTGTAGGCAATGCACAGCCAAATCACTGAAGTTATCTGCAACGTTCAGGACATTAACTTCCCTTTCCTTTTGTTTTCTATGCAGAATGATACTTACGCCACCATTTGTGAGGTGAGTTCATAATCACTTACAAAAAAGATATAATGAGACCCACGTGTGAGTTCTTAGACTTCAAAAGGCTGTTAAAGGAAGGTGAGGGTCGGGCGGTGGTGGTGCATGCCTTTAATCCCAGCACTCGGAAGGCAGAGGCAGACAGGCAGTTCTCTGCGAGTTCAAGGCCAACCTGGTCTACAAGAGCTAGTTCCAGAACAGGCTCCAAAGCTACAGAGAAACCCTGTCTCGAAAAACCAAAAAAAAAAAAAAAAAAGGGAAGATGAAAAATTTATCAGTCATAAATGAGGGTCCAATCTCATCTTGGCAAAGACATTTGCTGTTTGATGTATTCATGTATATGTGTTAGTCTTTAATATGTATGTACATACATACAAATTCACAGGCATACATAAACCATCATCTGTCAGTGTCAAAGGGGGACAGGCTTCAGGAACTTCCAAAATCACAAACTCTTGCATATTCAAGTCCCTCATTGAGAATGCAGTACAATGCATACAACCTATGTATGTCTTTATATCCTTCATCCTTCAAGTCATCTGTAGTTCACTGTTCACGGTTATTACAATGTAAGTGCTGTGGAAGTAGCTCACGTGCCCTTCTCCCTCTCCTCCTTCTCTTTGAGACAACATCTCATGTATGCCAGGCTGAACTCGAACACTCTCTGTACCAAGGTTAACTCTGAACTGTGGCCCTCCTGCCTCTACTGCCAAGTGCTGTTACCAGCCTGCGCTACCATGTTCAGTTTAAACAGCTTTTAAGGTCTATGTTACACAAAACAAGTGTTTGTACACATTTAGTTAAGATGCAATTGCAAATATTCGTGCTTCTCCGTTGTCTGAATACGAGAAATCTACAGAATTGTATAACCTGAGTCCAAAGGCAGTCTGTAACTTTAGTCTCATCTAGAAGACTGTAATTTCCTGTCCTGGACCAAGGGAAGGCCAAGTCTGACAGGGAGGAAACAAGAGAAAAATGCATTCTGGGATACCCCTGCAGAAAGTATTTTCTTTTTCTTTTTTTAGGTTTACTTATTCATTTGGTGTTTGTGTTGGGTAGGTGGATGTGCTCATGCACATGTGTGGAAGTCAGAGGACAATTTGCAGGAATCATCTCTTTCCTTCTACCAAGTGGGTCCTGGGGATGGGACTCTGCTTAGCAGCTGGGCCACACGCCTTACTCACTGAGCCATCTCGATGGCCTGTGATTGCATTTTCTTTCTCCAAACACAGAGTGCTCCACCATACATATTTCATACACATTGCAGGAGACCTCTTAGGCCAGTTGTGGTGTTGTACATCTGTATTCCAAACATGTAGGAGGCAGAGGCAGGTGAAATCACATGTTTGAGGCCAGCCTACAGAGATACGAAAATAAAACTGGAATGGAACAAAGCCAAACCCCAAAGAGAATCCTTTTATCCCTCTTATTCACTAAAATCCTTTGCCAACACTCTTAATCGCATTTGCCCCTGCTTATTTGTGAAGAAATGTTATTATCTTGCAGTTTTTAAACCTGGTTATGGGATGGCAAGATGGCAGAGTGAGTGAAGGAGCCTGTTGCCAAACCTGATGACCCGAATTTGATACCAGGCCACTATGTGGTAAAAGGAGAGAAATGATCCCTGAAGCTGTTTTCTGATCTTCGTCCTTGAACCATGGTGTGAGCCTCCTCCCCCAGCACATAAACAAACAAACAAATGAAATAATGAAAGCTTAGTTTTTGCTTTGTTCAGATGCCTTGAAACCAGACTAAAACTATGTTACCTTTCCTGGGCAGGATGTCTATGATCATCTATGAATATAGCATAAAGATTCCCCTTTAACAGGAAGGAAAACTATGCACATAGTCCATGGCTATGCTCCATTGTAGGGAATTTTCCTTGCCAGTAGGTAGAGGTGGGGTTTGATTGACATGAAACAGAGTGAGAAATTTGCCCTAAAGGTGAACAGTTGAGGATCTCCCCTGATGATATGGAAAAGCTAAGTTTCCTCAGAACCCTATTATATGATTAAGGCAAAAAAAAATTACTGTTAAATAACAGACCTTAAGAGGACTGTGCCAGTCAGGTAAAAATGAGAGAGTCTCGCTTGTCAATCACTGTGCTGCCTGGTGGTCTGTGCTTATAGAATGTGATTCTCTCCAGGAGAGTTTCAGCTCAGTTATCCATACCTCTCGGGGATCAAGCATGGATTTTTCTGTCCGTGGGTGCCTGGGAGCTGTGTGCTATATCGTCTTTGGAGGAAGAACTTAGAACAGTAGCCCGGCAAAGCAGAATTTGGAAAATGAGCTGCAGCATTCCTGATCATTTTTTTTTTTTTTCGAGACAGGGTTTCTCTGAGGTTTTGGAGCCTGCACTGGAACTAGCTCTTGTAGACCGGGCTGGTCTCGAACTCACAAAGATCCGCCTGCCTCTGCCTCCCGAGTGCTGGGATTAAAGGCATGCGCCACCACCGCCCGGCGCATTCCTGATCATTTAAGACATGAAGTGATCTATGGTAGCATCTTAAGCTTCTGACAGAGGGAAAATGCAGACACTTTTATTTCTGGAAGCCTCTTTGTGGTTTCTTGTTACTATTGGAAGACAATGGCGCAGTGTATGAGCCTGACAGACTCATCGCCTCCCTGTCTGACCTGACTCCCTTTCTCCGTGTTCTCTGTGCCAGACACATGACTTCAACTCTTCTACAACCATCTAGGTGTCTCTCTTCCCCACGAACACTCTCCCTGCTTCTTGTAATTGTTCAAATCTTGGTTGAGCGTCACCTCTGTACTGTTCCAGCTGACCACACTAAAGGAAGTCTCCTAGTCACACCCCAGAACTTTGATCCTCCTGCCGCCACACTTTTCATTATCTGAGGTGTTTGTTTTAAACTTGTCAATCCTTTATTTTATATCCCCTTCTAAGACAATGTAAGTTCCACAAAGGTAGGGAATTTACCTGTCTTGTCTGCTGCCCAGAACAACACCTGGGACAGAAAAGAGATTCAATACATTTTCTTGAATGAATGAAAGCTTTTTCGGGAAAGAGTATTGCAATCCATACAGAGGTTGGAGAGTGTTTCTTCCCGGTGTTAAGAAAATGAGGAAAGATGCAGGCAGCCCATGAGGCAGTCTGGGAAGCCAAGAGATGATAAAGACGGTCTTAGAACTGTGGGAAAATGGTAGTGAATCCTCAGCAGATGGATAAAACCCCTGGGCACAAAAGTGCTGGCACACAGGTATCCTGGAATCAATAGGATAAATGTCCCCTCTAGAAGCTTCTGGCTTCGTTTCTGTGATACAACAACCTCCAGGTCCCTCAGACTTGGGAAATTCAGGATGCCTTTATTTAAAGCCTGATGTTGCTTTGTCTTTGTGAGTGGGGCAGCGCAGCTGACAGTGTTGTCTCCACTTGAGATAATGTTTAAACTCTCAGACTGACAGTGTGTCCTCTGGGGGTGGCAGGAAAAACAGGGCCACAATTTTCTTCCTTCCTTTTTTTTTTTTTTTTTTGTCAGATTGGCATATATTTCCAAGTAATATATGTTTCTAAACAAAGTCTCTTTTTTCTTGGAGGAAAAACCTTCATTTTATATAAGCTCTTGTTGCCTCTTGGTTTGTATCTTCTCCACAGTGGGTGGATATGCTAAATGAGTTTTCCTCAAATTTCCAGAGAAGATGTGACAAGCACACGGACCTTTAAGTTAAACAATCGCAGGCCCACACCATGGTATTTGAATTAATCCTTAACTAAGCAAGCCCGGGCTTATCGGGCTCTACTTCCTCTCAGTGCACAACTCAAACACCTCAAAGTTAATATTTGCACATCCCAGCTCTTCTTCCCAGGGCAGATGCATTGTGCCGTGGTACCTACCATCATTGGGAAACTGACAGCAGGCTGTTCCTGGTATCACAATGATAAACTCAAGGACACCGGGACAGCCTCGCTGGAGTTTTATGATGTGTGCTTTCTCCTCATGTTTTTTTTTTTTTTCCTCTGTGGCGAAGGGCTATGCGCCTGTTAAGAGTGGCAGGCAGTTTGGGTTTCAGTCCTCAAATATGTACTCTGGTTTTTTGCTTTAATGAGATAAGGTGTCTATCGTGGTTAGGCTGTTGTAGATGTTAAAAGTCAGTATTGGTATGAAGATATCCATTAGAATGCTCGGCTATTGGAGCACTTGTAGTTAATTTTTAATTCTGAGGAAGAGTAGAGATAGCACAGCAAATAGACAACCAAATGCATTTATTTTGGGTTGGAATTTTAGGTTTTCAGCTCATCAAAAGTTTAATCTAGATGATAAAAATAAAAGCGAACTATTAAGCTAAGAGTTTTTTCAAACTATAAAATGACAGGGCCACGGAATGAATTCAGTAAATCAAGAGTCACCATAAACAGAATGAAATGGAAGAAACTGAAATATATAAGGGCTCCCTGTTGGGTTTCTTCCTGGCATGAGGAAAGCGTTCTAAAATCACATTGTGTTGATGATGACACAATTTTGGAGGTCACTAAAACCCACCAGAGCTACTGTGTGGTTTAAATGCTTGTGTTCTTTCTCATTCTCAGGTTTTTCTCTCTTATTTATTTATTTATTTTCTGTTTTTCGAGATAGGGTCTTTCTGTGTATAGCCCTGACTGTGCTGGAACTTGCTCTGTAGGCTGAGTTGGAGAGACAGGTTCTTATAAAGCTCAGGGTGCCCCAAACTTTTTGAGTAGCCAAGAATGGCCTTGAATTCGTGCCTCTACCTGGAAAGAGCTAGGATGACATGCATGTGTCACCACACCACAATTATAAAGATATATAAGGCACTTAGGTTCCCGATTGTGGTTGAAGTTTATCAACAAACACAGTTCCAAGGCACTGACCCATGCCCCTTGTCTTCCACAGAGAAAGGCCTGTGAGGTTGGCTGCAGCACTGCAGAGGGTACCTACGAAGAGGAAGTGCTGGGTGAGAAAACACTGCTGACGTCATGAAGTAATCTCCGCTGCCAGGGGATTTAGGAAAGGATAAGGCAGCCCCTCTCACAGTACCTACACTCCTGTATCTCAACAGCATTGAAAATATTTGTATACGAGACTAGTGTGGCTCTAGACTGTAGTCCCAGCACCCAGGAGGCTGAGGTAAAAGGAATGCAGTGAGTTCAAGACCAGCTTGGACTGCAGAGGTCTCAAAACCCAAAACATTTGTATGTGAAAAAAAACTCTGTGATTTGAAGCACTAATGCCATGCTGATGAAGAGCCACTAGACTCATATATATATATGTGTGTGTGTGTGTGTGTGTGTGTGTGTATACAGGACATAGGAAATATGACAGACATTTTGTCTTAACGGTCAGTAGTTACACACACACACACACACACACACACACACACACACACACACACAACTCTGGCTCCTGTGCCTCCTGGCCAACCTCCTCACTGCTAGCGCCATCGCTGGACACCTCTTCCAGGTGTCCACATCCTACACCCACGGCTGATTCTTAAGGGTTTACTGTAAAGGAAGAAGGTGGAGCCGGGCTTTGACTGTGCGGTTTTAACAGCCCCAAATGAAGGTAAATGGAACAGTCAACAGAGAGGGGTTGTGTTGAATTCTGTGTCATTCTGAGATCACAATGGCTTTAAGCTTTCTATATTTTAGTCGGGCAGTGGTGGCGCACGCCTTTAATCCCAGCACTCGGGAGGCAGAGGCAGGCGGATCTTTGTGAGTTCGAGACCAGCCCGGTCTACAAGAGCTAGTTCCAGTGCAGGCTCCAAAGCTACAGAGAAACCCTGTCTTGAAAAACAAAAACAAAAACAACAAAAAAAAGCTTTCTATATTTTGGAAAGGAGTGTTAATTAGTCCATATTCATTATTTGTAGTGATGAAAATTGTCTCACTATTCACCTTCGAGAGAGAGAGGCTCTCAGGATTTTCATTTAATTTAAGCTCCTTACCAATCTGTCAGTCAGTACAGTTCTTTTTCAATAAATGAAATTTGTCTTAAATCTATCATGATTCTAGGAAAATAAGAAAAATAAAATAAGATAATGTCATTTTAGTAGCATATACCTTGCAGAAATCTAACACTGACTTGTGAAGTCCCTACTAAATGTATACCACAGTGACCCCAGTTTTGACAGTTTTGACGTGACACATGACACGTGTTGTAACGCAGACCAGGGGAGCATGCAGTCTTTGGGGTAAAAGCAATAACTTGGTGCATATGAGAATAGTTTGTTGGGACTGAGAATGTAGTTTGCATGAAGCCTTGGGTTTGATTCCCCAGCATCGCACAAAGCTGGCTTTACTCTGTAACACACCCTGCCGTCTACAGTAAAGAAGCCATAGTGTCAGGATCTGCAGTGATAGTAAAGTTCGAAAATGCCTTGGGGTTCCACGCCCTGGATGCTTCTACTATACCACAGACAAGGTTTTGGCATTTTCTCCCTTTGCCTGTAAAAAAATGGGGCCCTAAGAAAAGACTGGCCAGTCTTAGAACACCGTGTTGCCTTCCCGTGAGAAAAAAGACAGACTGCTTTGAATATAATTTATACTCAGATGTGTTATTTAGCAGGAGAGGCCTAGACAAAACAGCCACACCCATCGACGGAGTGACTAGTGATTGACATGTGGTTTTCTTCCAGAAAGTATAGAGCTCCCGACTGCACCCTTTGCGTCTTCCATTGGAAGTCACAGCATGACATTACGATGGAACCCTGCCAACATCTCTGGAGTAAAATACATCATCCAGTGGAAATATGACCGGCTTCCAGGAAGCTGGACATACACAGAGGTATGCAAAGCTATTTTCTTATCTAAACAAAGGCATTTTGTTTCCCAAATTATTCAAAGCTCCAAGATATCCTTACCTGTAGTTTCAGTTTCCAAAGTTTCAGTCGCCCGTGTTCAGATGTTATTTACAATTTTTAAATGGAAAAGTATTTTATAAAAAAGAATGAAGCCAGGTGTGGTGGCATGGGGCTGTCATCTCACTACTTGGTGGGCTAAGGTGGGAGTATTGTGAGTTTGAGGACAGTGTGGGCTATATAGAAAGTTCCAGGCTAGCATGAACTACAAAATAAACACTGCCTGAAAAGCAAACCAAGCCAAACTCACCAATGCCACCACTTCTGAAATGAAGTGGAAGTTTAAATCACAGATTCTGGGGAGCATGATGAACTATGAGGTCATCTTGCTCTTGCTCATTGGAAATTAGGTTCAATTTTCTGCACTGTATACACTAGTCATCTATCAGACAGCCTCTATTAAGGTTATTGAGCTGACTGTCACAGGATTGGTATTATAGTGTTTATATATAGGGTTTGGTACTTTCTGATGTTTCAAGCTTCTACTGGAGGTTTAAGGAATCTCTCATGTGGGTAGAGAAAATGACTTGTTGACATTAATGCATTCTAGCAATGATTGAGCACAGTGGCTGGATTAACTGAACAATCTCTGCTACTCTGGGAACTCTTTATGAAGAAAAAGTATACATGTCACATACATAATTCTGTCAGCATAGCATCATAGAACCATTTTTGCTTTTTATCCCTACCAACCTGTAAAGTGATTCCAACTAGGGTGAAGGGCAGGAGGGAGATTCCTGAAGGGGTCTCTAATTTAGAAGGGTGGGTTATAGTAGGTTATATATTTTTCTTTCTTTCTTTCTTTCTTTCTTTCTTTCTTTCTTTCTTTCTTTCTTTCTTTCTTTCTTTCTTTCTTTCTTTTTCAGTTTTCCGAGACAAGGCTGAGCTCGAACTCAAAGAGATCCACCTGCCTCTGCCTCCCGAGTGCTGGGATTAAATGCATGCACCACTACTGCCCAGCTTATAGTAGGCTTTCAGGATGGTCCCTTTTGGGAAAGCATGAGCACATTCAGAAAAAAAGATAGACTAATGTACCAAGTGTAGTAACATGGGAAAATTCAAGTAAGTCCTTGAGATAAGTGCTGAGTCACCGAATGCTTAGCTTTCCCTGAAGGAGAGAATGCTGTGACTAATGCAGACTGGTGTCTGGAAGCTTGACTCCTGGACTGTTGCCCACGCAGCAGGATCAGGGCAACCCCATCTCCAAAGGAACACCCAAATTAATCTGAATTCTGTGTCTCAGTGGGCCACAGTGATTGGATGCATGCTGACGTTTGCTCTCTCCTAGACTGTGCACAAGCTCTCATACGTGGTGGAGCCCCTGCATCCGTTCACTGAATATATATTTCGAGTGGTTTGGATCTTCACAGCCCAGCTGCATCTTTATTCCCCACCAAGTCCCAGTTACAGGACTCATCCTTATGGAGGTAGGCATACATATGCCATTTGTGAAGTAAGAACATTATTTCGAAGTTTTTTGCTTAATTTGTTTTTGTTTTAAGCAATGAAAGAAATTGATTCCCTTGGTATTCCATTTAGCATTTGAGCTCTTAACTGTGTGCCAGGTAATGTTCAGAATTCCTCAGAGATCAGAACTATGACCTCTACTCTTGTCCAACCTACATTGGTAGAAGGGAAACATGGCCACTACTGAACACATAAATAAGGGCTGCTGGGTAGTTATTGTTAACATGACACAAGCTAGAGTCATTAGGAAGAGGGAACCTCAATTGAAGAATTGGTTACATTAGATTGGCCTTTTCTTTCAAGCATTTTCTCGATTAATGATTGATGTGGGAGGGCCCAGCCTACGGTGGGAGAGGCCATCCGGGGCAGGTTGTTCCTGGGTTGTGTAAGAAAGCAGGTTGAGCAAGCCAAAGGGAACAAGCCAGTATGCAGCATTCTTTCATGGTCCACGCTCACGCCTTTCAGCCTTGAGTCTGGTCCTGACTCCTTCGTGATTGACTGCGATTGGAAGCCAGAATAAAGCCTTTCTTCCACCAGATGCTTTTTGTCAGTGTCTTTATCACAACAATGGAAACCCCAGCTAAGACAGAAACTGGTACTAAAGACTTGACTGTTGCTGTGTTGTTGCCTAGAGACAGGTCTGGTCGTGTTGTTGTTTTCGGAAAGATGGTGGATGGAGTTAGAACTTCGGTCTAGGAAAGCTATTGAGTGTTCAGAGCTCAGTGGGCTGTTTCGTGGGAGCTTGGAAGATAAGGATGTTGAGAGCGATGCAGACAAAGAAGACCTGGCTTGTGAAATTTCAGTGGGAAGCAAAGACTCTATCAGAGCTATTTATGTGATATTCTGAATTAAGAATTTGTGGCTCTGGCCAGCTGGAGCTGAATAATTGATTGTGGTGAACAGGGGACTAAAGTGAAACCTCTGCTTCTGGGGCTGTTGACTCTGGTCCCCTGGTCTCAAGCATTAGTGGAGGTTAAGAAAAGATCTTCATTGCTGAAGTGAAATCTGGGCAGTGTTTCTTCAGGGTCAGCACAAAGATGCAGTGGGACAGAGGCAACTGAGGTTGTACCTCCTTCTAGCAACTGATCTTGGAAATGTGTAGTATCCCAGGTGATGACGTGATGTGGGTCATGAAGAGCAGCCGAGGCTTGGTACTTTGTAAGACCAGGAGATGCCTTTAGGGACGGTCAGACCTTAGTTGTAGGAGAACTCTAGGTTGAAAGGGGTGAAGGAGAGAAGTTGAAGCTTGGCTTTGTGTGGCATGAGCAGAGTTCCTTAAGAGAGCCCAGGATATTAGAGATAGCTCAGCCCAGTCGCTGCAGAGCTTTTATATTGTGAGAATGCCAGTACCATGGGGGAGACCGTCGAGGATAACAGCGTCTGTAGAGTAGAGTAGGCCCGAGACTAGAAGACGAGCTACGTGTATAGTCCAGAGGGCAGAGATGGAGAAGGGATGCAGGTTCCTTTGAGCCTGGAGGACTGTGAGAACTGTGATGTTTTACGGTGTTGAATTTTGGTTTGGCTCTGATTTGATTGTGGCTGTGCCCTTCCTTCTTGGTGTAAGAAAATGTTTAATATTTTTCCCTAAGGAACCCACAGTTAGGAGACACTGGATATTTTAGAAAGATTTAGAACTTTTAAAGAGACTTTTTGTTTGTTTGTTTTTATGAGACAGGGTTGGGTAGCACATTTGTGCACCTCTCAAAGTAGACGAGGTTGGCCTTGATCTCACAGAGTTCAACCTGCACTTTCCTACCATGTGCTAGAATTGAACCATCAACCCACTTAAAGGAAAGCTTGAATTTGCAGACCAGACATCCATAGTAAGTCTTCCTTGGTTCTGCCAGCTCCCTAATAATGACATATAGACTTCTTACTTTTGAAAACTTGGCCTTATCTTAGGCTTGTTTCTAACTAACTCTTATAACATAAAATAACCCATTTCTATTAGTCCATGTGTTGTCACATGACTCGTGGCTTTTATTTCTCCTTCTTCATGTCCTGCTTCCTCTGTGTCTGAAGGGTGACCCTCCTTCTCTCCCTCCTCAGAGAACTCTCTGTCCCCAGAAGCCCCACCTAACCTCCTTCTGCCTAGCTTTTGGCTACTCAGCTCTTTATTAACCAATCACAGTGAGATATCTTCACACAATGTAAAGGAACACACAACAGCCATTGCTGCCTCTTATTGAGTTTGTTAGCCAGGGACAGATAAGGAGAGCACACTGTTTCTTTCAGGGTCAGAATTATTACCTCTGTCTAACTGAGCACTGCAGTGACATGGCCGCAGCTAAGAAACAGGCCCACATCATTCTGCAGAGGAAGGAAGGATTAGAGAGAGGGTTATTTACTGATTCCTGGGTAGTAAACGTGCTACGAGAAAGTAAATGCAAGAAGTAAATGCAAAAATGAAAAAGTAAAATAGGCCATGAGGAATGCCTGAGGGTGGGGCCCATTTTTGGGTGGCTGGGTGATCAGGAAAGGACTCTCTGAGAGGGCTTTGAACGACATAAGAGAAGAATGTATGCAAATATCGAGGAATGAGTTTTCCAGGCAGAAGGAAGAGTAGAGGGAGCTGAGTGTGTCTGAGAAGTGGCTGACGAGGTCGGAAGGGCTGACGAGGTCGGAAGGCACCGAGCTCAATGAAGAGGAGATTAGATACGGCAGGTATGCAGAGGCCCAGTCACACGGGAACGGACAATCTAAACTTTCCTGGAATGTTTTAATCAGAGGCACTGACATACACTTACGGGAGGTTAGAGCAGGGAGATACTATTTCTAGAAGGAAATGCCATAGGTATTTCTCCAGAGGAAGTTTTCTTTCCCCCTCCTTCCCTCCTTCCCTCCCTCCCACCCTTCCTCTCTTTCTCCTTCCCTCCCTCCCCTCCTTTCCTTTCCTTTC
Organism: Dicrostonyx torquatus; assembly: GCA_028555095.1. Classification (NCBI taxonomy): domain Eukaryota; kingdom Metazoa; phylum Chordata; class Mammalia; order Rodentia; family Cricetidae; genus Dicrostonyx; species Dicrostonyx torquatus. Next base: position 596,829 of record JAQHUG010000002.1, on the reverse strand, counting down.
CTTTCCTTTCCTTTCCTTTCCTTTCCTTTCCTTTCCTTTCCTTTCCTTTCCTTTCCTTTCCTTTCCTTTCTTTGATTTGGATCCAAGATGAGGAGAGGAAAGGACAGGCCCAGTATCTGCATGAACAGGGTCAGAGAGTACGTTCTAAGCAGGGAAGGGGATGTGAGCACGTTGTCTGCTGGAAGCACGTGGCACAGGGAGAGAAAGCAGGAGGATTAGACCTGGTCCTGATTGCCTAAGGTTTTGAATGCCAGGCTACAGCACGCAGACATTTTGAAAAAACAGCTAGGGTTGTAGAACCTTCTGAGGCAGTCTTTAAAAAGAGAAGTAGAGTGTGTGGAAGGAAGGAGGGATTGGAAGCCAATAGATAGAGACCAGCTAGGAGAGTCTTCTAATACTTGAATACTTCAGCAAAGATGGGTTTAAAAAATGGCACGCTCAGGGCAGGTGTCAGATGAGGGGCATACCTGGGGAGAGTAACAAATGTGGGGGCACACCCAGGGAGGGTGTCAGGTTCAGGGTGTGTTTGGAGGGTGTCAGATGCTGGGCACACTCAGGGTTAGTGTCAGATGTGGAGCACACTCAGGAAGAGTTGTCTGGAGCCATCATTCCCAGACTTAACTGAGGCAACTTGGGGAGACTTGCTCCAGGTCAGATGGATTGCATGCTCCTGTCATGCAGATACAGCCGTGTTTTCTGGTTGAACTTAATTTGGGTCTAAGGAGAGCCGGTGAACTGATAAAATTAGTTGGGGGCATTTCTCCTTCCTTGATTAGTGTCCTTTCTTTGATAATTAGGTCTCAGAGATTGTGTGACTACTTCTGCTGATTATTCTCTGACCGTTTCCTCTTAGAACCCAAGGTCAGACACTGGTCCAGGGCCACACTTATGAAGGTCCAGACTGAAATGAAACACACAGCCCTCCTCTGCCCCATCAGCGCTTCATATACTTTTGACACACTGACGTGTTTTCTGGTCCCAGAGAAACACATGACTCATGGCTAGTCAGATCAAAGTAATAAAAAGGAAAAATTATTCTCGCCATCCTTTGGACTTTCTGCTGATGAGGAAGCTCAAGTATTCTCTAGTCTTCCATGCCCTGTTCTGCTGTCCTTTGCACGGGCAGCATCTTGTTTGTCAGATTCTCCCTCACATTTCTGGCCACAGAGCTGCTCATAAACTTACGTTCATGCCCATTGCCTTACGGTCATACTCTCTTTGGCCATAAGACTTATATGATTTTAGTTGATATTAGAGTCTTTATCCTGGGGCTATTTCAAAGTTAGACCCGCCCCCAACCAAAAGGAGTGTTTATAAGGCAAATTATTATTGTCTAAAGAGGAATTTGTGTGTGTGTGTGGTGTGTGTGAGATATTTGGATAATGATCATGTCTTGCAGTGTAGGTGACTTTTAACTTGTTTGGAGTGGAACAGATCACACTGGGTTTTGACCCTAATGGGTTGCTGTTGGAATCCTGATTCTGATTCAATGGAGGTGTTTTCTTTTTTTTTTTTTTTTTTGCTCTTCACATAGGTGACACAGAGGCAAGGAGAAACACAAAGATATTTGTGCTCATTAATGATTAGTCTGAGAGTTTGGGAGGGATTGTATCTGAGGAAGGCCAATAGACCCATGAAAAGGCCTTCTAAAGATAACCAGTCTGAGGGCTGAATTGTCTGTCTTCATCTACCTCTAGTCCACCAGTAGTGAGCAGAACATTTGCCAAAAGTGTTCAGAAGGAGTGGGGGATCTACTCAAGAGCAAAGATGTCAAAAGACACCATTCTTTGCAAAGAGTAGAAACAAGGATATTTCATGGGACTAAGGTATGATAAGTATGGAAGCTGGGCTGCCACCTCATATTTCTGCTAGAGGCTGTAAGTAAATAATCACATAATTCATGCTTCCTTCATCCACGGTAAGGATGGCTGTGCCTGAGGTTGTCAGCCAGGACTTCTGGGGACTTTGGAGGACTGTGAAGGAGGCATCATCTCGATTGTCAGGGAAGACAGTAGTGCAAGCGAAGTAGATCATTCCTATTTATCCATCTGGAACCAGTCAGGCCTTAGCTGAGGGAGTAAAGAGCCCCAGGACCTGCCTTGGTGAGCTTGTGTTAATCATTCACTGTCTTTTGTGCAGACTCTAGTCTTCTAATGTGCTTCCTCCCCACCCCCACTATCCAATAGGTCTCCAGAGGGTATTTTGTTTGTTTGCTTGTTTTGCTTTTTTTTTTTTAATACCAGTTCTTTGTCTAGAATTAGGTCCGGTTTGAGTCTCCTGTATTTAGTGTTATTTCCTAAGTTAAAAAAGAGGAAGATGCAAGGTTCTTGGTAGGGCGCAGGACTTAGCTGGTATGATTTAGAGAGGAAGAATTGCAGCTCAGAATTTCTAACTACCATCCTTCTGTTGTGCTTTCTGTATTAACCAAAACATTTTTTTTTCTAGTATTCTATTCTAAGAGTACAGAAATGTGCCCTTCTGACGCTCACCCATGCCATCTTTCTCTCTCCAGTTCCGGAAACTGCACCCTTTGTCATGAAAATTGAAAGCTCAAGCCCTGACACCGTGGAAGTCAGCTGGGCTCCGCCCCACTTCCCAGGTGGACCTATTTTGGGTTATAATTTAAGGCTGATCAGTAAAAATCAAAAGTTAGATTCAGGGACCCAGAGAACCAGTTTCCAGTTTTATTCCACTCTTCCAAACACCACCTACAGGTAAGAGCTAAGCGATACAGGTAGAAATGACATCTTTATTGATGCAGGCAGGATGATTATTTAAGAAATCTGCCTAAAAATCAACTAAGTGTATTCAGAGACATGCCACTGACTCCATTCCGTCGTGTTGAAGTTGTACTTTTTCTCAAATTTGCATGTGTATTATAATCACACCACCCTAAGCAAGAACGTTTTCAATATATTAAATGGCCCTTATGAGTATGAGGCAATAATAACATAAATACCATTGCTGTGATTTGTTTATTTAATAAAACATGAAAAAATGAAGGAGGTAAAATTCTGTTAGTGGTATTTTTATTAACCACTGAGGATTATTTTATTATGGCTAGCGTCACTGGCATTGACTAAGAGTTCTTTAAGTCGGGGGTGAAATGGTCATGCAGATAGCAGAGTTGAGCTTTTGACCTCAGTGACCCTGAACTGTTCTGTGGGGCATGAAAACAGGGATGTGATTGATGGCCGTCCCAGGGCTGAGCGGTGACACTGAGTAACTAGATCTATGCACCACCACACCATCTTTAAATAGACTGTCTGTTGCTTCTATATTTATCTCATGTTCACAACATGCCATGTGAAACACATCTCTCCAAATTGTTTTTGGAACAGGTTTTCTATTGCAGCAGTAAATGAAGTTGGTGAAGGGCCAGAAGCAGAATCTGTAATTACCACTCCATCCCCAGCAGGTATGATTTAGCTTTCTCCTTTGTGTTACAAAGGGATAATGGTTGACTGGGGTAAGGTCAGAGTTCAGAGGTCATCTGGTTGACCTCAAGATCCCTCCTCTTATGCATGAATTTTTTTTTGTGCCTGATAATTTAAACTTTTAAGTTATTCTACATATCTGGCATAGAAGGTTAGAGAGACAGTTGGTACTAGAATTTTGAGACTTAAAAATTAGAATGAAGAACTTAAACATTTTAAGAAAGATGGCTTCAAACAAATTCTTGGTTTTCATTCAGATCACTAGGTATGGCCATTCGTGTTTACAAATTTAGGATTTACACATAAACTTTCCTAATCCAACATTGCTTCTCTTATGCGTTGTCACAACAGACATTTCCCCAGTCTGCTTTAATGTTTTTAAGTACATATGAACACTAAGAATTTAAATATTAACTTTTGAAAATTCCTCGTGTATTATTTTATTTTTGAAAGTACTTTTTTTTTTTTTTTTTTACAATTACCTCAAAGGGCTGAAGTCTACTGGTATTTGAGTTCCAAATTCCCAAATCCCTTTGTCCCTTTGGCCTGCTTTTGGCTTCCAGCAGAACCCCATCTCATGGCTTGACCACTGCTTGCTCCCATCTCTACACAACTATGCCTGTAGTATTGGATGTCATCTATCATCAGCCTATATTTTTGGCTCTTCCTAGACTCTAGGAAAACAGAGGTATTATTATCAGGCACGAAACACGCCCGAAGGGAAAGTTAAATATAGAGCGGGGTTAAGGTTGCTATGTGGTTATTGCATACCACTCATTAATTGTCCTGAAAGTGTCCATCACTCATGGACCTTGCATCAGTTTTCAGTGGAACAGGATAGCAATGAGAGGTCTGTAGCCTTCAAATTTAAGAACTGTTCTCCTGCTTGAAAGGGAAGAGGTTGAAGGCAGCACCTTCAACATAACCTGTGTTATGTAACAACCCACTTCGGTTGAGGCTGGATTGCAACTGTTAAGGAAACTGTCCTGATTGGGGATAACAGTTTAATGTCTATTGGAATAAGGATGGTATAATAAGTCACATGATAAGTTCACATAGTCCTACTTGATTGTCACCATATTTCCTACTTCTAACCATGGATTTAGAGAGATTATGCCAGAGATGCAACACTGCTAAGTAACTTTAGAAAATTCAGTTGAGTCTTTAAAAGGGCTGTCTCCCTTGGGTTGAAACACTAAAACTTACTCTGTCGCTCTGTCTATGTTGGTCAGTCTACCTATAAATTATGTTTTTCAGTTCAAGAAGAAGAACAATGGCTCTTTTTATCCAGAAAAACTTCTCTAAGAAAGAGGTCCTTAAAGTACTTGGTAGATGAAGCACATTGCCTTTGGTCAGATACCATACACCATAATATTACAGGTCAGTCTAACAGAAGCATGTCTCGTCACCGCAAAAGGAAATATTTGGAATTCTGGATGGAATTTTATAGAACAGAGGAATAATAAAATTTGTTCTCAGAAGCTGGTACTAGTTATGGGTATCCCATAGATCTCCCAAGCATTACAGGATATTGTCAACGCTCTTGGTTACCTCCTGGAACTTGAAGGAAGATGCTGTTTTCTGAAAACACCCATTCTTTAGTCATAGAACACGGAGAGATTGCACTGGGTAAAGACCTGGAAGCTTTATCCTTTCTGGATAGCTTTCCTAGTGCTGAAATGTGCTATGCACACTACAGGGTGACTATAGTGAAACTATTTTCTTGTTAGGACTGAGCAGTTGTACATCTGAACTCACAGTGGCTGTGAGCAAATGCACAAGATTGATCTGTGAGATCAATCGAGACCAACCCAGCATGGAGAGGGGAGGGTACATGAACTCGGTCAGATATAAGTGACTGAGGAGCTATTGACAACTGATGGCTGTTGGGAAATGGAGAGTCAGCTTTCTTCAGTGACCCCTCAGAGGCTGCCCATATTCCCAAATTAACCCACACCCATACATACACTGAGACCACTATGTGGACTCAGAGGGCTTGGAGAAAGAGAATACAGGAAGTTAGGAGGGAATAGTGGTTGGGGTAGAGGATGGTGGGGAAAGAATGGGGATGGATTTGATCAAAAAACATTTATGAAACTTTCAAACAATAAAAATTATTCAAAATGCTTTCATGTTTGGGGACATAGCCCACTGATAAGGTACATGCTTAAACATGTCTGAGGCTCTGGAGTCTTTGAGCACCAAACAAACAACCCCACACCAAACTACTTTACCACAGTTTTCACAATGTATCTAGAATTGACTATCTTGAATATTTGCAGACTGTACTATTCTAAAATTCTTCAAGTATTTTATGTACATTATGAATATACTCAACATATTTGCACAGATAAGTTATACATATTAGAAGAATTCAGAAGACTGTTTTTAAATTATAAAAGCTTCTATTTGACTTTAACAAACATTAAAGACACATTCACTTCATTCTAAGTTTTTCTGTTCCTGTGGATATTTAACTACACGTATGTTCTTGCTTGATTCTTCCAGGGATAGCAGTCAATGTCCAGCAGCAGGTGGTTTATTTCTCAGAAGGAACTTCTATATGGATGAAGGAGGCAGCCAATATGTCTGATAAGTCTGACCTGAGAAGTTTTTACAGAGGCTCAAGTCTAATCTCTTCCATCTCCATAGACTGGCTTTACCAGAGGATGTATTTCATCATGGATAAACTGGTTAGTCTGCATGAATATAGGTAGTTATCAATACTAACATTCGTATTTGGTGGTAAACACGACATTATCTCACTGACTACTTATTTCAGATACTAGATATACAATGAACTATGGACCTAGTTTACAAGAACATCTAGCCCATCTCCATTAATCTATGTATCGCCTTGTGGTTGTGGCTTACCTGGTAAAGTTCTGGTGTCTGTCTCCAGAGGGGCTACATGGCATCTCCCTGACTCTGCCTCCTTTCTCCCAGCATTCAGTTTTATTTCCCGGCCTAGCTAAGTTCTGCCCTGCTATAGGTCCAAAGCAGTCCTTTATTAACCAATTATATTCACAACATACAGAGGGGAATACCACATCACCTAGCAAGTTTTTATTAAAGATAATTTATCAGCTTTAAGAAAGTTCTTGTATTTGTGGCATGACTGTGTAAGACTGTCTATTGTAAGCAAAGTCTGCTGCATCTTTAACTCTGTGGTAACCTGGGTTTATTTTAATAGGCCTCTGAAAATATGTTAGTACTGGAATCTTTAAGAAGATAGTCTTCTTAACTTAAACTTGTGTTTCAAGTTTTCATTTTATAAGTGCATGTTTACTGAAATGAACAAAGGCTGCTGCCCCACCTGAAGTTCAGAAGCTTGTATATAGCACAAATTTTAAAAATAATTGGGTACTTCTGTAAACTAACCAACCAATCAACAAGCCAACAAACAAGTAAGAACAAAACAAAAATCCCCACCATATTTTTATATTAATGGTACTAATAGAAATAAAAACTTATTAGGACATAAAACAGGAAGTTCCTTTTTCTCCCCCATACTGACTGTTTTGGATAGTCCAGGCTAGCCTGCTATTCACGATCTCCCTGCCTCAGACTCCTCAGCTCTGGGATTGTAGCTGTGCACAATTAAGTTAGGTGCTTTTCTTGTGTGTTTTGTAAAAGTTCACAGTGATCATCACAAATCCAAGTACCAAACTGCTCAGAAAGCACTTGGTGCCAAGATGAATGCAGACAGACATTAATCTTGTTGCTGTATTTTTGATTTCTAGGTATATGCTTGTGACTTAGAAAATTGCTCAAATTTTGAGGAAATTACTTCATTACCTATTATTGCACCTAGAAAAGTTGTGGTGGATTCCTATAATGGGTAAGTGTTAGCCTTGTAAACATGGATTCTCTTCCCTTGGCAAAAGTTTCGGTGAAGTTTGCTTGTCAGTGCAGCCCTATAACACCCAACGAGTTCAACTGAGCACCTCGTTTCGGGTCAATTTAATTAAAATTGCTTTAAAATTCATTTATTCCTCTTCTACAGCAAACTATAGTTACATGGAAATGACCTTTTGTTAGAGACCTTGGGACCATGATTCTAGTCCAGTGCTTGGCACTACTTTATGTTAGGAACTAATATCTTGTTGCTCCCTTCAGCGGCCATGGTGAGAAGCTGCTTCATCACACGCCTTTGTGGCTGAGCCATTCAGCTCCCTTTCATCCTCTGGCCTGGCTCTTGTGCCTATCAATAGGCTGTTTTACAAGTAGGCTACTACCATCCTCCCTCATGGGACAGGATTTGATGATTAAGAACAGGTACAAAAGAACCACATTTGGTCTCAGCTGGACTGTGCAGTTGCAGTGAGGTCCCTAGCAAGAAGCCAATCTGTGGCACTGCTTTTGACAATGAGATGTAGAATGAAATGAATTCCGAGAACGAGATTAAGATATTTTGTGTACGTCAAATGTTCATGAATGTGATGGGCAAAAACATAGACAGTAATTTTGGGGATTATGTGGTATTAAATATGATCAAGTAACAACAATATATGAGGGTGAACAGGTGGTGTTTTTCTGTCTGAGTTTGGGTAATCTTGATTAATATTATAGTTTATTATAGTCATCCATTTTCCTTCAAATTGCATGATTTCAGTTTTCTTTATAGCTAAATAATATTCTGGTTGGTGTACATCCCACATTTTCATTACCCGTTCTTCAGTTGTTGGACTACTAGATTGGTTCCATTTTCTTGCTATGGCAAACAATGCAGTAACAAACATGGGTGCAGATATGTCTATGGCATGCTACGGAGTTCTCAGGGATATATGCCCAGGAGTGGAATAGCTGTATTATATGGTAGTTCTGTTTTAAATTTTAAATCTAAGCTGATTTCCATAATGGCTGTGTTAACTCTTGTGACCACCAGCAGTGAATAAGTGTTCTCTTTTTGCACACCCTCTCCAACATTTGTTGTCAGATTTCTTGATACTGGGCTAGGGCGTCAAACTCCTGCAGACAAGCCAGAGAGGTCGGCGGTCCACGCGGAGAGAGAGCTCCCTGCCTGGGTTCCCAATATTTATACATATCCTGATAATTGGTAACCCGGCCCCCTTGGGGGTGGTAGCAGGGTGTGGTCACAGGCCAAGGGACCACACCCCTTCATCGAGGTGGTATCTCAGTGTAGTTTTAATTTGCATTCCCTCAATGGCTAGGGGTGCTGGATGCTTTTAAAAATAGTTATTAGGGGCTGGAGAGATGGCTTAATGGTTTAAGAGCATTGACTGTTCTTCCAGAGGTGCCACATGGTGGCTTACAACCATCTCTAGAGGAATCTGATGCCCTCTTCTGGCATAAAGTTGTTTATGCAAATAGAGCACTCCTATACATAAAGAATAGTTATTGGCTCCTTTGTGTTCTTTTTGAAAACTGTCTATAGAATTCATCAGATCATTTATTAATGGCAATTCTACTTCATTAGTATTCAACTTCTGCAATTTTTTCTAAATTCTTAATCTTATCCCCTGCTGTTGGCAGTTATACAATATGATCATTCTGTGGATAATGAACTTCACTTACCAAATCAGCCTTTGAAATATACCATGGTGAGGTATTCAGGGGTTCCTTTTCTCCATCAGAATAAAATGGATTTGTGCTTAGATTTTGAAATATGACCAGAAAAGATCATGATAATTAGAATTACATCATTTTTTTATACTTATGTATTACCAAGATCTTCCTTTCAATTTCCTTCCTCCCTGTTAGACGGGAGGCTGAGACTCAAGCTGATCCAGCAGTTGTCCACACTGCTTTTCAGTGAGCCAGGATAGGACTCTCTGCATCTGGCCCTTCTGATCGCCTTCTACTTTGACAGGAAAGTTTCTATAAAAGCCAGCAGGTAACTTCCAGCAGGTCTGTGTCCTTAGGACACTGGATGTGTGCGGCAGTTCACAGCTGTCCTGGAGTTCACAATGGTGTCCTACTTTCCCACCTTTGTGTCATGCTCTTATGGAGTTTTTACTTGATATGAATCCTGACTCTTCCGGGGTTTTTATCCTGCCCAGTTCCCATAGCCGATTAGTCCCAAAGAAATCACACAGAGGTCTACATTAGTTATAAACTGACTGGCCTCTTTGCTCAGGCTTCTTATTAACTCTTATAACTTATATTAGCCCATTATTCTTGTCCATGTCAGCCAAGTGGCTCAGTACCTTATTTGGCAAGGCAGTCACATATTGCTTCTCTTGTGGCTGGGTCACAACTGCAGACTAGGGACTTCTTTCCTCCCAAAATTCTCCTGTTCTCATTGACCCACCTCTGCTTCCTGTATGCTTGTTCCACCCATACTTCCTGCCTGGCTACTGGCCAATCAGCGTTTATTTAAAATATAATTGACAGAATACAGACCATTGTCCCACACCACGTCCCTTCTCCCCATCTTTTGCATCCTGCCTTTCACTTTGGTCTGTTTTCTTCTTGCTCCCTTTCCTCTTCTTCCTTCTCCTTTCTTCCTTTCATGTAGTGAGCAGGGTAGGAGTTCTGCTTTCTTTCCTGTCTCAGTTTGAGGACTGTGCTCCATTAATGCAGTTTTCCTTTTATATTTTCTGTTTCTCCAAATACTTTTTAAACAATTTTGAATTTGGTAGAGAAGACAGTCAAGAGTCATTCCTTCTGTCCACTCCTTGAATGGGCAAACAACATAGATTCATATCTCAAAGCAAGCTTGCATCTCAGGGTTTTACCCGAGGCTGAAGTGTGGTCACAGTTATAAAGAATTGGGAAGATCATCAAGAAGAATGATCGTAGACTGAATAATGATAAGGAAGAGGGCCTAGCAGTTGTGATGTACATTAGAATGTAACATTGCACGGGGTTCAGACAAGATATTTTGGATGGTATGAACCCACTAGCGTCTATTTTCATGTTCACAAATTCTTAATCAACAAATTAGCTGTTTTATATATACCAGTTAAATTTTTAAAAGTTATTATTTATTTTCTGTATATGAGCATTTTGCTTCTTATATGTCTGTGCACCAATTATTTGCCTGGTTTCTGAGGAGGCCAGGAAGAGTGTGGTGTCCCACAAGTGACTCAGTTTCCATCTGGAGCCTATTCTGACTTATAAATCCTTTGAGTTCAAGCCTTCTTGTTTCAGTCTCCTTGAGAGCTGTGAGGAAGTTCTGATAAAGCCCATGGGAAAGAACCTGTTATGTATGTGATTGTATGTATGGTAATTGCCAGCTGAAGGCACATTCGGATGAAAAAGAAACTGCTGGCTGCTAGCAGGACTCAAACGACAGACAGCGAGCCTGCTTGTGCTTTCTCCCAAGGACCGTGCAGGAAGGTGGTTGACTGACTCTACTGCTTTTCATCCTGCCATCTGCTCTGAATCTGTATATAAGCAGGTTCTGAAAAAAAACCTCTGGGTTGTTTGGTGTTGACCAACAGACATCCCAGATCTTTCCCGTGTCTCTGTCTCAGTTTCTTTCATCTGCCATTTCCTCCTCATGCCCCCCACCAGGCACCCAGGTTGATTCGTCAGCATGCTCGGACAGAAGAGCATATCAGGCCCCCTGGACCTGGAGTTACTGATGTTTGTGAGCTACCATGTGGGTGTTGGGAATTGAACTTGGGTCCTCTGGAAGAACAGCAAGTGCCTGAAATCCTCTGGATTTGTGGGCTTTGTGAGCTGCCTGATATAGGTATCAGGAACAGAAATCCTGTCCTCCAGAAGAGCTAGAAAGAGCCCTTAACAGCTGAGTCACCTCCCAGCCCCTTAGCCTTACATCCCTATCTTCAATTCTTCTATTGAGTTCTTCTTCCTGATAGTTGGGTGGTCCTGCTAAGTCACTTTGACCACTTGCTACATATTCTCCAATGTTTGCAAAATGAAGCATATATTATTACAATCGCCTGACCTACTTATAGGCAAACTTGTTAAAAGTTTAGATGACTCCAGATACAAAAGGGTTCAGTTAATTGTAGCAAAATGCAAAGAGTTTTAAGTGTTTTGTTTCTTCTGTTTATCATTCTCAGTGCAAGAGAAAATTTATTGACAGAATTCAGTGTAAGAATTTGGATATTTTAGAGTAAACATTTTTAGAAATTCATGTGGGCTGTGTGTGTGTGTGTGTATGTGTGTGTGTGTATGTGTGTGTGTGTGTGTGCCCACCCTTGTCTGTTCCTGCACACTGATTGACTAGAGGTCAAAGCTGGGTGTATTTCTCTATCACATCTGTGTTTTTGAGAGGGGGTCTCTCACTGAACTGGCAGCTCAGCATTTGCTGATAGACACACTTGCCAGTGAGCCTGCAGGAGTTGCATCCCCAGTCCCATGGGAGTTGCAGGTGTGGACATCTGTGCTTGGTTCTACATGGGTTCTGGGATCCACACTCAGGTCTCCATGTTTATCTGGAGGGTACTTTCCTCACCTGGCTGTATCCCCAGCTCCAACTATGTGATTTGTATATAATATGCTTCCCCTGAAATCTTTAGATACTTTTTAAGTTTTAACTCCGATTCTTCAAAAAGCCCCTTGTAAAGATTAAAAGACCATGCATCATTGACAGGATGGAGTGCACAAGCCTTTGACTTCTAACTGTAATCAGCCTGGAGTATTTCTAGCTTTGACTTCTATAATTTTGCACTTCTGGAAGTCCTGAGATACGTGGTACTGATTAATACCACGCCGTGGTAATAGGCGAAGGCAGTTGGCTCAGAATATCACACAGCCACCCTTACGCTGAATTACACCCATCTTCTTTTGTCTCCCGTCAGGTACATCTTTTATCTCCTGAGAGATGGCATTTACAGAGTCAATCTCCCTTTGCCAGCTGGCAGGCATACTGAAGCTGTGCGCATCGTGGAGACTGGCACGCTAAAGGACTTTGCCGTAAAGCCCCAGTCCAAGCGAATCATCTACTTCAATGACACCATGCAAGTCTTCATGTCCACGTTTCTGGATGGCTCTGCTTTCCATCAGGTGCTGCCTGCTGTCCCCCTTAAGGACGTGAAGAGCTTTGCCTGTGAAAACAATGACTTCCTCATTACAGACGGCAAGGCCATTTTCCAGCAGGACTCCTTGTCTTTCAATGAGTTCATCGTCGGATGTGACCTGAGTCACATAGAAGAATTTGGCTTTGGGAACTTGGTCATCTTTGGCTCATCCATCCAGTCGTACCCTCTGCCAGGCCATCCACAGGAGCTCTCGGTGCTGTTTGGTTCTCAAGAGGCCCTTGTGCAATGGAAGCCTCCTGCTCTCGCCATAGGAGCCAGTGAGTACGCTGTGAGCAGGGTGACTAGTGGCCAGCTGGAAAGGAGAGAGGCTTCATCTGCTCAGCATAGAGATTCAGTTTTGAGAGCCTGCATTGAGTCTTCCATCAAGGGCAACTACTTAGCTCGAATAGTGATTTATAGTGTCTTTACATTTATCTTGCATTTATTACTAGCCTTGCAGCAGGATGGTCTTTATATTCCATCAGTAGATCCCAACAGAATAGCCCAGGTATTTTTGGACATCTATTATGAGGTATACTGACTATCTAGTCTGAATGGAGATGAGGCAGGAGGATGACACACTTGGGCTGAGGGGCTTGCATGAATTTCGGCTATTCCCTGAAGCTCTCTGGATAGACAGAATACAATACATGTGGTCAGAAGCAAGTCGGCTCTGGAGCTTTTCAGTTAAAAGAAGGGTAAACGATCCCAGTCTGTGGACAGATGGTCTTTAACTTTGAGTTGCTGCAGACCAGATGTAAATGGACAGCTGAAGCAGTGTTCTCGTATGACTTTTCTAACAGAACAGCTTTGCCCCGTGAACCATTTTTCGGTAACCTTTAGTCACCATCAGACAGTAAGATTTAGTAACCTCGGGCAAGTTTTACTTGATGGCAAAGTGATTATGCTTATTTGCTACATATCTCAAAAATAGCTGAGAATGAGGGCTGGGGTTATAGCTCAGTTGGTTGAGTGCTTGCCTAGCATGCACCAAGTCCTTAGTTCAATCCCCAGCAATGCATAAACTGGACATGGTGATGGACACCTGCAGTCTTAGTACTCAAGAGGCAGTGGTAGGAGGATTAGAAGTTCAAGGTCACGCTCAGTTAGGTAAGAAGTTGAGGCTAACCTAGGACACATGAGGATACCTTCCCTGCCTCTCTTTTACACTCACACTGAGAATAAATTGGCAGGTTCCCCCCCGCAAGTTGATTTGGCTTCTGGTAATTTCATTGGATATTAATTTCTTTTATTAAGAGCCTGGTTATGCCTGGTAGTGTTTCTTTTAAAATATTTATTTATTATGTATACAATATTCTGTCTGTGTGTATGTCTGCAGGCCAGAAGAGGGTACCAGACCTCGTTACAGATGGTTGTGAGCCACCATGTGGTTGCTGGGAATTGAACTCAGAACCTTTGGAAGAGCAGGCAATGCTCTTAACCACTGAGCCATCTCTCCAGCCCATAAGCCTGGTAGTGTTATAGAGAGAACCTCTCTTACATGACACAGAGTCTACCATGTAGAAGGAAAGACAGTCTTAGTTGGGCATGGTAGCACGTGTTTATAACCTCAGTGCTTGAGAGATTAAGGCAAGGAGATTTTAAATTTAAGGCAAGCCTGGGCTACATGGTGAAATCCCAAATAATAATAATAATAATTATTTTTTAGCTTTTCAAGACAGGGTTTCTCTATGTAGCTTTGGAGCCTGTCCTGGAACTCACTCTGTAGAGTAGGTTGGCCTCAAACTCATGGATATCTACCTGCCTCTGTCTCCCAAGTGCTTAAAGGCTTTAATCCCAAGGGATTAAAGGCATACACCACCACTGCCTGGTCAAGTCAAAATGTCTTTAACAGTATATTGTCACGGCTTTACTTGCTGGAAATACCGTCACCTTTAATAATGCAGAGCAGGTGGCATGGGGAGGAATGGGCACTGCTGTCACCTGACTCTGTTAGTCGAGTAAGCATGGCTGCTAATTACTCTATATTTGAGATAGGTTACTGATTGATTTTTCAGAATTCATTGGTCTGCGGTTGTGGTATCATCCAGGTCAATGACATCATTTAACTCCTTAGGCCCTTCTGCCTGGCAGAACTGGACTTATGAGGTGCAAGTTTCCATGCAAGACTTTCCTAACGCCACACGAGTTTTCTCTAACATAAGTGGGACCATGCTGAATGTACCTGAGCTGCAGAGTGCTACACAATACTCAGTTTCTGTGAGAGCGAGCTCTCCTAAGGGCCCAGGGCCCTGGTCAGAGCCCTCAGTGGGTACCACCCTTGTCCCAGGTAAGAATGCAGTCTGGATCTGGGAGGGTGGAGGGCTGTAGCCCGAGTGTCCTGTACAAGCGCTTACTTCAAATGTTAGGGGTAAGAACGAGCTGTGCTGACCCCTTGGGGGTGATTAGGGAGTCAAATCAATCACCATGGATATTTGTATTTCTTGCCTGATACCTTATATACTTGAAGACATATTTGAAGAAATGTAATTTTCTTCTTCACTAATTTCTTCTTAGTTTATTAAGACATAATATTCCTCACGTCTGACCATTGAGACGTTGAGGGGTCTATGAGTTACACTGAATTTCATCGTCTTGGCTCAAAGGAATGGAAGGACAATAGTATCCATTCTATAGTCATTACCACAACTCCTGCTGGGTTCTCAGAATAGGATTGTAGCAAACAGTAGCTGTGGGCAGTGAGAGCGGCTGTGGTGACAGACCAGCAGCTCTCAACCTGTGGGTTGTGCCTCACCCCCCTTCAAGGTCAAACAACCCTCTCACAGGGGTCACATATCAGATATCCTGCATATCATATTTACATTATGATTAATCACAGTAGCGATATTACAGTTATGAAGTAGCAACAAAAATAATTTTATGCCTGGGGTTCACCACAACATGAGGGACTGTGTTAAAGGGTTGCAGCATTAGGAAGGTTGAGAGCCACTGTGACAGACTGTGACATGCCCTGAGTGTCTGGCCTGGCACTGTTAGACACTGTTTCAGTGGCAGCATGGCTGTCCATCCCTCTTCACATTTGATTTCAAATATTTATATAAACCTCAGAAGAACATTTAACAGAATAGATAAGTCTACTAGACAGATGCAATTGCTTTTATTATTCTATAATACTTTTCAAAGTGTTACTATTTTACTTTTTTAAAAAAGTATGCATTAGTTGGGCATGTTGGCACATGGGCTTTAATCCCAGCACTTGGGAAGCAGAGGCAAGCAGATCTCTATGAGTTTCATGCCAGCCTTGTCTACATGCAGAGTTCTAGGCCATCTGGTACTAGATAGTGAGACACTGCCTTAAGGTATGCTTTGCGTGAAATTTCTTACTAATTTCTTTTTATTTTACCATATAGCTACTGAGCCACCATTCATCATGGCTGTGAAGGAAGATGGACTTTGGAGCAAGCCACTCAGTAGTTTTGGCCCAGGAGAGTTTCTGTCCTCTGACGTAGGAAACGTGTCAGGTAGACACGCTCACTCCCCCAGGTGTAGGTTCTTACTTGGTGCCTTGCCAGGTGACTTAGCAAAAGGAAAGCACCGAGTTCTTGCTACCAGGGCTACCAAGAAGGGAAAATTCTGTCGGTGCTGTTGTTAAGATAGTGTCCGCTCTTAGGCAGGGATGTTATTTATTACATAAAATGTGAGGTTATATTCTGTGTCCACTTCAGAAGGACTTTGATTGAGGCTCATGAGTTTTAATTTGTCAGCATTGTCTTTCAATAGCGACTTGTCTTGCTCTGCTGAGACAGCTCTTCTTAAGTGATTTTCCATGACTTCATGTGAGACTGAAGAAGATTGCTGCTTATCATTTTTTCTAATAATAACTTTTTATTACTTTATAAATAATACCATTCAAAATTTCCACTTCCTCCCCTCCTCCCACTTCTCTCCCACTCCCCCACTTACCCTCCTCCCCCTCCCAGTCCTAAGAGAAGGCAGGGTACCTGCCCTGTGGGAAGTCCAAGGCTCCTCCCCCATCAGGCCTAGGAAGGTATGCATTCAAATAGAATAAGATCCCAAAAAGCCAGTACATGCAGTAGAGACAAATCCCAGTGCCATTATCATTGGCTTCTCAGTCCGTCTCAATTGTCAGCCACATTCAAAGGGTCCAGTTTGATCTCATGATCGTTCAGTCCCAGTCCAGCTAGATTCGTGAGCTCTGGCACACTGTCTCAGTGGGTGGACCAACCCCTCATGGTCCTGACTTCCTTGATCATATTCTCCCTCCTTCTGCTCTTCAACTGGACCAGTGCTCTGATGTGGGTCTCTGTCTCTATCTCCATCTGTCGCCGGACAAAGGTTCTATGGTGATATTCAAGATAGTCATCAGTTAAAAAAAAAAAAGATAGTCATCAGTCTGATTACTGGATAAGGCCAGTTCAGGAACCCTTTCCTCCACTACCCAGGGTCCTAGCTGGGAACATCCCTATGGACACCTGGGAACCCCTCTAGAGTCAAGCCTGCTGCTTATTATTTTAAACAGAGTACCAGGAAGCAATGTTGGCAAGAGACCTGTGAGGCTGAACTAGGGCACTATTGCTAGAAGTGTTCTTTCTAAAGGGCTGTGACAGTGTTCTTGCCCGAAGGTGATCTCTTCTGTATTATCTACTTATTTTCTATTTCACCTTGGTTCCTAAGCTACGACAGCATTTCCACTCAACGAGGAGCTGGATTGAGAAGGCCGGTGTGGTACCAGTGGAAAGAGTGTGACCTGGAGTCAGCTCCCTCTCTTTGATCTTTGATGCCTCTGACAGAATAGATAATATCATGGAATATAAGAAAATGATAATTTGTCATCACTGTTTTAGGAGTCCAGTTAGGTAACAAAGCCCTTGGGACAATGTCAGGCAGATGTTCTGTGTGAATCTGTTCCTCTTCCTGGTTCCAGGGGTTGAGATTTGGCCTTAACTTTACTGAAATATTCTGTGTGTGTGTGTGTGTGTGTGTGTATGTGTGTGTGTATGTGTGTGTGTGTATGAGAGAGAGAGAGAGAGAGAGAGAGAGAGAGAGAGAGAGAGAGAGAGAATATCTCACTGTGAAGCCTGGTTGGCCTGGATCTTACTATATAGACGGGGCTGGCCTCAAATGTGCAGACTGCCTCTGCCTCCCAAGTACTGGGATTAAAAGCCGGCACCATCACAACCAGCCTTTACTGAAATGTTTGACAGACCCTTAAGTTCTCACAAATAGCTATGTCAATGCCATAGTTTACAGGCATCAGTGTGACTGGCTCACCCTACTTCTCGTAGCACACATGAAGATAAGTGCCATTTGTTTGTCTTTGTTTTGAGATATGGACTGGTATAACAACAGCCTCTACTACAGTGACACCAAAGGCAATGTTTATGTGCGGCCCCTCAACGGGATGGATGTCTCAGAGAATTATCACATACCCAGCATTGCAGGAGCTGGCGCTTTGGCCTTTGAATGGCTGGGCCATTTTCTCTACTGGGCTGGGAAAACATATGTGGTAAGTTAGAACCTGGTGTCTTGGGTGCTCTAAAGCGATGCCTGCCCACTTTGGTGACTTGCATGGCATAGAGCCATTTCTCCAACCATGGTAACTAATATTTTAAGAATAAAAAGTACAGTGCCTATCATGTAACAGGTGCTAAATAATTATAAGAATTCAAATTAGGACAATATGTAGTGAAGAGGAGCAAGGAGGAGGCTTGTCCTCCGTGAAGACATGCACATCCCTGTCAGTCCAAGAAAATTCCTCTTTTTTGGGAGTCATGGGGATGAAGGGAGTCTTGTACATGCTGGGCAATGTTCTTTCATTGAGGTACATTCCAGCTCCCAGTCAAATATCAGGAATGTCACCGAGTATGTACATACTTTTAATCCCAGTCCAGACACCGCCCTAGAGCCAAATGGAGCTCTGAGTTAAGGGCAGTCTGGTCTGAGGTCTAGGCCAGACATAGCTATCTAGAGAGACCCTGAAAAAATAAAAGCATGGGTATTTTGATTGAAGATATAATTAGGAGTACTGAATGCTTTAACTTTGTTTCCTTCTCACAGACATGAAAAGACTGTGAAAGCAGGTGCCGTATCTGCCATTTTCCAAGGCTTATGCCTCCACCCAGCAACCCAGCTGTTATTCTCTAAGGCTGAGCCCTCTCTCTACCCAGCAGCCATAGACTGCCGATACATATTCGTGGTTGAATGAGTAAATGAACATATAAATGAGTGAAAGAACTTAATAACGATTGCAATACACCATCCAGAAATGATTATGTCATTTGAAAGTAGTTATCTGGCAATACTGTCATGTTTTCCAGATCCAAAGGCAGTCTGTGTTGACAGGCCACACAGACATTGTTGCTCACGTCAAGTTGCTGGTGAACGACATGGCTGTGGATTCTGTCGGGGGCTATCTGTACTGGACGACACTCTACTCCGTTGAGAGCACCAGACTAAATGGAGAAAGTCCTCTTGTACTGCAGGCTCAGCCCTGGCTGTCTGGAAAAAAGGTGACAAAATAAGAATTAGGATGTAATTACTTAATGATGCTAAATCGCGCCGTTCTATAGCAATGGTAATACTGCCTCTATTTACTGTAGCTGAGGTAGAATTCTACCAGCAATGCTGTTAGTGTAAGATCACTGTATGACCAGCATTTCCCCTATTCAGTGGTGAGAACTGATTAATTTCTAAGTTTGATAATATGATGATTTCTGTAGTTTGCCTGGCAGCTTTTTAATGTTAATCACATATATAACGCATTCTGATCACTGCCTCACTCCCATACTTCCCTCCCTTCCCTTTAAATCCCCACTCTTCCATAGATTTATGACTTTTGGTTTAGTTTAACCAGGACCATCTGTATGATCACTGGATTGGAACTATGCACTGGAGCCAAGTGGGGTCACCAGTGGACACACAACTGCAGGCAGTGTTCCTTCACTTTCTGACTCTAGAGTAGCAAATAGCCCAGCAAGGAGGGGTAGGGCCCCTGAGCTTCTGCTCCATCCATGTCTGAGTATTGATGGGACCATTCTTGTGTGGGCTGAGTGTAGGTAGGCATCATTAAGTGCAGTGAGTTCATGAAGAGCACCCAGAAGATGTCATCTGTGCCCCTTCACTCTGTCTTCTGGCCCTTATACTCTTTCCACCTGTATTCTGCAGTGTTACCTGAGCCTTCGGGGAGATCACATATATATCTTGTAGAGAGCCGAGCACTCATCAATAACTTATTCTTAGCCCATTGGGCATCCACGAGTCTCTGCATTGCCACTGCTGAGCAGAAAGAGGCTTCTGTGGTTAAGGTTGACAGCTGCCTTTGTTTATAGACATGAACAAAAATTTTTAGAAGGAAATTTGATGCTATCTCAATTAAGCTAAACGGCTGTATTCATTTCCGCCTCTAGAGTCTATTCACCCCCCTGACATGGGTTTGAACTATGTTTTTGGTACTGGGCATGGATTCTCTCCTGTGGGGTAGCTCTTAAATGTGGTCACAGAGTTGGTTACCCCCTGCGCTCTAGCAGTAGTGTCACTAATGCACGAGCGGTCACACCTTGCTTGGCAGGCTTGTCTTGTAGTTACTAGGCTTCAAATGAGGTAAGACTGCTAATACCTTTTCCCCTAAGCAGCTAGCAGAAAGCCTTGATGGACTATGAAAGCTAGCTCTCAAGGAGAAAGCTTTCAACTTAGTTCCAGCTTGATTTTCCTGCTCACGCAGCCAAGATGTGTGTTATCTTCAGCAAGAGGGTCCTATCCTCTAGGTGTCTGCACTGTACGTTTTGAGACCCAGTTTCCTCACCAAACCTAGAGTTCATCAATTTGGCTAGGCTGTCTGGTCAGCGGACTCCAGGGATTGACTTTTTTTTTGTTCCCCTAGCACTGATGTTACAGATGCACACTGGCACACCCTGGCTTTTGCATAGAGGCTGGGGATCCAAACTCAGGTCATTATGCTTGTACATCCGGTACATCACCAACTGACTCATCTTTTGGGCGGCTGGGCAAACCTGTAGACCTCACCATCTTTCATTTATGTCTCTTGTGGATTTATCACAGCCACAAGCTGTTTCCAATCAGTAGCCATAAGAAAACATAGTAACCTAATTATCTGTAGAAAGACACAATTATTTTTTTTCTCATAGAAGGAAAGGTTTATTTTGAGCATAGATCTAAGATAAGAGTACCATCACCATCATGGCGGGGAAGCTGGCAGCAAGCGCCAGGCTTGTTGGCAAGAACAAAGCTGAGAGTTTATACCTCAGACAGCAATCAATAACAATGATAAAGCAGAGAAGACACAATGATTATATAATGAAGAAAAGAGATACATCAAACGTGAATTCATTTTTTTTTTGTATTTGACAAATTCAATTTAGAGCATTAAACTTCAGTTTAGCTCAGACTACACTAGATGTGATGACTGTTACAGACATCTATGGGACACTGTCTAGTTAATTTAGACACAGGACTATGGACAGACACAGAGGATGAGAATGGTCACACATAGGATTTACTTATGACTGGACACTTTGTTGTGTTTGGGCAAAAAACCTGTCCAATCTATTGTTAAAACAGAGATAGTTAATTTGTAGTTTAGAAAGCTCTAGTGTAATTTATTACTAATAATCAGATAAAGAGCTGCAACAACTTCATCCCAGCATAGGAGGAAAAGCCAGGCACAGAGGTATGTAGCTATAACCCAGCACTGGTGGGGATCATAGACAGGAGAACCCTGGGGCTTGTTGGCCAGCCAGTGTAGTCAGAGGGTGAGCTCCAGGTGCAGTGAGAGACCCTGTTTCAAAAAATAAGGTGGAGGAATCTGGGTGGTAGTGGCGCACACTTTTAATCCTAGTACTCAGAAAGTAGAGGCAGGCAGATTTCTGTGAGTTAAAGGTTAGCTTGGTCTATAGAATGAGTTCCAAGACAGCCAGGGCTACACAGAGAAACCCTGTCTCAAAAACAAAACAAAACAAAAAAGAAGAGACTGAAAGTGGGCACCCAGCATTGACATCTGACCAATATCCACACACATCCACACAGACATGTGCTACACACACACACACACACACACACACACACACACACACACACACTAAAATAGATAACCAAATAAAACTGACCCGATTTCATGTTGGCTGGAAAAAATATCAGTACATCTCGAAGCATTAGGAAATAAAAGCCGTATTTAATTTTTAAAGCCTGGGAAGGACTTTTCACCTAGAGAAGGAATCAGTAGAATTCTCTGGAGGACAGATGCCATCTGTGATGACATGACACTAGTAAGGTCCTATAGGAAAGTCTTTTATGATGGTTCCTTTGTAGTAGAGCAAACTGTCAGGAAGGGATTTTTAATTCTTGGACTTTTTACTGCATTCTTTTAAATTTTCAATGACTCATGATTTCTTGTTTTTTTTTTTTCCAATTCCTTGGACCCTCTTTTCTCCTCCCTCCTGCCCTGGCTACTTTGCATCCTCCCTCCCTCCTCCTTATGTCCTTTCTGAGAAGGAAGGCCTTCATCCTGCCTCCACTTCCCGAGTATTGGGACCACGGATGTGCTCCTTCATCCGGCCTCTCCTTGTTCTTTAGTTGTGCTGTAGCTTGTTAAGGGTGCTGTCACCACTTTAATCCTTTACAACGGCCCTGAGCATCTAGGTATGCTGTAGGCAACTCCACTATTCTCAGCTATTTGAGAATATATAATATCTATAAAACCAAAGAAAGCAACAAGCAACAGAAAGGTCCCATCAATGGTTCCTCATGTCTCATGCGTTCTAGTTCCTAGAACAATCTTTTCTCAGGACCCACTTAGACAAACAGATATAAAACTAAGATATAGGTTTCAATAGAAGACAAAGAAAGAGTAATAATGGGTGGTTTTTACATTTTACCTCAAAGTGAGGCCTTATACACTTGATTATCCAATTATAACATATGAACATTCTGTGTGTATCTATTTTTTTTTGCTTTTTTTTTTTTGAGAGAGGGTTTTTCTGTGTTAAAGTCCTAACTGTCCTGGAACTAGAGATGTAGACCAGACTGGCCTCGAGCTCAGAGATTCACCTGCCTCTGCCTCTTGAGTGCTGAAATTAAAGGCGTGTGCTACCACTGCCCAGCTCTGTGTTTGTGTGTATGTATGTATGTATGTATGTATGTATGTATGTATGTATGTATGTATGTATGTATGAACTGTGTCAGAATGCTTTTGGATTCAGTCAACAGAAAACGTATTATTCTTTTTGGGGTTGGTAGAGTCTCATGGAGCCCAAGCTAGCCTTTAATTCTCTGTGTAACTGAGGCTGGCCTTGAACTCCTGGTCTTCTGGTGAACACCTCCACTTCCTAAATGCTGGGATTATAGCTGTGTGTGAGCAGGTGGCACACTGGAATTATATGGGGAGTTTTAAAGCATCTTAGAGATTCATTTTTACTCCCCAGAGATTATAATATGACAGGATGCAGCCTAATAATTAAGACAAAACTCTATTGTTCAGTATTCTTAGAGAACAACTGGTTTAATATCCAACAGAAATTATCCCCCTGTGAGGCTAAAGAGTGTAATGTTACAGCTAGTTTTAGGCTAGGCTTGATAGAAATTCCATTTCAAACTGAGCAGCTCTGCAGTGGGTTGGGCATTGTATTTTTTTTGACAGTTTTGGGGTGCTGCTCAGCTGAGACCCCCCACTTTGATAATCCTCAGAAGTAAGCATATAAAACTGAATAATTCCTGTCTTTTGAAGAGTTGCAGGAAATCTGTGCACGTTTCCATAAATAATATGATTTTGATATTTGGTGAAGGTAAAAGCCCTTGAAAATAAGCCTACAGTCTGAGTCTGCCCTACTCACAAAGGTATGCTTTAGATCTGTGTTTGACTCCCTTTCTTTTTGTTTTTGCAGCATGGGGGATTGAGGGAGCATGTGTAAGCATGCTAGGCAAGGACTCAACTCTGAGCTGTTTCCTCAGGCCGGGCACATTTTCTTCCCTTATTTTCTATTTAGGTTATTGCCCTAACTTTAGACCTCAGTGATGGGTTCCTGTACTGGCTGGTGCAGGGCAACCAGTGTATTCATCTGTACACAGCTGTTCTTCGAGGACGGAGGTAAGACGGTCCCTGGAAGGCTTGAAGAGAATGCCTTGCCTTTCCAAATATGCCTCTTTATTTTCTGAGACTGCCCTGAGGAGAGGAGATAGGTAGGCTTCACCTAGACACGGAATTTTTGGTATTGCTATGCTCATATTTCATAGATGGTTAACTGAGAAATTAAATTATTTGCATGCTGAAGTATCAACCGGTATCGCTGGCCAATTCATTCTTCTGCAGGGGGGTATGGGCATAATCAAGTGGGCATGTAGGCTCCTCTTGTTGGTTTCACGTGAGCTGATTTTGGGGGCGAAGGTGAGTGGAGTTATTAGGTAGACCAGAAAGATGCCCTTCCTGGCCTGGGACAGAGTTTATGGCACCTATGTTAATAACAAAACTGCTTTGCATCTCTGTGGAGTGGGGTTTTTGTGGCTACTACACTCCGGGTAAGCAGAGATTTCCATCCTGGCTAAAATACCCATCAATTCTTTGGTCTTTGGCTACCTGTTTTTCAAATCCTTTCAAATAGGTTTTCTTTTTTCTTTTTTTTTTTTTAAGTTACAATTGTGCTAAAATCCTAGCTCATGTCTCTATTGTTGTGCTACTGATGTCCTTGTTGGCCCCAAGCCCTCCTGACTCCATCTATGCATCCTTTAAGCATTTTTGCACAGATGGCAAATTTATACCTTTTCTGTGACCTTTTTTCTTGATGGCAACATTTTTTTTCTTTTTTGGCCCCATTTATTTATTTATTTATTGTTAAGCTATATATTTTTCTCTGCTCTTCTTCTTTCCTCCCCTTCTTCTTCTACCCTCTCCCATGATTCCCATGCTCCCAATTTACTCAGGAGATCTTGTCTTTTTCTACTTCTCATGTAGATTAGATCCATGTATGTCTCTCTTAGGGTCCTCTTTGTTTTCTAGGTTCTGGTTTTTCTTTGCTTTATGTCTAAAAGCCACTTATGAGTGAGTACATATTATATTTGTCTTTCTGGGTCTGGGTTACCTCACTCGATATGATGTTTTCTCGATCCATCCATTTGCCCGCAAATTTCAAGATGTCATTTTTTTTCTGCTGTGCAGTACTTCATTGTATAAATATCACATTTTCCTTATTCATTCTTTGGTCGAGGGACATTTAGGTTGTTTCCAGGTTCTGGCTATGACAAACAGTGCTGCTATAAACATAGTTGAGCACCTGTCCTTGAGTATTTGGGTATATAACCAAAAGTGATATTACTGAGTCTTGAGGTAGGCCGTTTCCTAATTTTCTAAGAAATCACCATACTGATATCCAAAGGGCTCTACCAGCTTGCACCCCCACAAGCAATGCAGGAATTTTCCTTTTACCCCACATCCTCTCCAGCATAAGTTGTCATCAGTGTTTTTGATCTTGGCCATTTTTACAGGTATAAGATGGAATCTCAGAGTTGTTTTGATTTTCATTTCTCTATGACTAAGGATGTTGAACATTTCCTTAAGTGTCTTTCAGCCATTTTAGATTCCTTTGTTGAGATGTCTCTGTTTAGGTCTGTACCCATTTTTCATTTGCTTTTTTGCTTTTTTCAGGACCAATTTCTTGAGTTCTTTGAGTATTTTAGAGATCAGCCCTCTGTCTGATGTGGGGTTAGTGAAGATCTTTTCCCATTCATTCCCATGTCATTTTGTCTTGTTGACCGTGTCCTTTGTTATACAGAAGCTTATCAGCTTCAGGAGGTCCCATTTATTAATTGTTTCTCGCAGTATCTGTGCTACTGGTGTTATATTTAGGAAGTGATCTCCTGTGCCAATGCGTTCAAGTGTATTTCCCACTTTCTCTTCTATGAGGTTCCATGTGGTTGATTTTATGTTGAGGTCTTTGATCCGTTTGGACTTCAGTTTTGTGCATGATGATAGATATGGATCTATTTTCATTCTTCTACATGGCAACTCTTTTTCTAAGGCCTGGAAGAACCTGGCACTAAGTTTTTCTTTTACAACTGCAAGTGTTATGGAAACACGGGACAAAACCAGATGTGAACTCTCTGCTAGTGAAGCAGTGAGAATTCCGGTTGTGATGTTAGTGTTAACCAAAGCACAAAGATTTGTTCAAGCCTGAAACTAGTATGTATTCTTGCAATTACTGTATTACGTTAATAAGAAAATTTAGTGTAAGTTTGGCAATTGAAGAAAAAAATCAATTTAATCTGAATGTAAAAATATGGAAAATTGTTGTTGCAAATATTTTTTCCTATTTTGCATGTTCACAGACACACATGTATTTATTTAGGAGCACATAATTTTGTGAGTACTTCTACTAACCAGACCTCCTCAAACTCCAAATGCTCACTCTGTGGCTTTATGTTTTCACAGTGCTGGGGACTCTACCATCACAGAGTTTGCAGCCTGGAGTCCTTCTGAAATTTCCCAGAATGCACTGGTGTACTACAGTGGCCGACTCTTCTGGATCAATGGCTTTAGGATTATTACGGCACAGGAAATAGGTCAGAGAACCAGCGTGTCTGTTTCGGAGCCAGCGAAATTTAATCAGTTCACGATTATACAGGCATCCCTCAAGCCTCTGCCAGGTACAGCATTTTATCCATACCAATTCACTTTTATGCTTCATACATATGCGAAGCACATATATATGTATATGAACATGTACATATGTATGTACATATATGTTCATAAATATATAGGTATACGTATGTGAAGCACATATATAGGTATGTATACACACACATATATACAAACATACACACACATACATACACACACACACACACGTATATATATATATTGGTTTTTCAAGACAGGATTTCTTTGTGTAGCCCTGGCCATCCTGGAACTCACTCTGTCCTCAAACTTAGACATTTGCCTGCATCTGTCTCCTGAGTGGTGGGATTAAAGGCGTGTGCCACCACCACCGGTCTTCAATAGATAGTTTGGTAGATAATCTTCCTCTTTTAACATACTTCTTAAGAAAAAAAATTTTTTTTTTATTTGTTTATAGCAAAGTTATTCTTAACTCAAATGTATAGCCTGCAAAATTTAAAGATAATTTTGCAAGATGTTTTCAAAGGGAAGGAAAAAAATTGACATTTGTTTGGAGACAAGGTCTCATGTAGCCAAGATTGATCTAGGGAGCGTTGTTAGTCCAGACTGCCCTTAAACTGCTGGTGCCTCTGCCTCCACCTAGTGGTGGGACTGCGAGCATGCACCACTAAAGCCGGTTTTAGTTCCAAGCCTAGGCATTTTGGCTGGCTTTCCATGAATCTATCCTTAGCTTTCTCGCTGTTTCTTTCTTCCCTTTTCATTCCACAGGGAACTTTTCCTCTACTCCCAAGGTTATCCCAGATTCTGTTCAGGAGTCTTCCTTTCGGATTGAAGGACACACTTCAAATTTCCAAGTAATGTGGAATGAGCCCCCTGCCGTAGACTGGGGCACAGTTTTCTACAGTGTGGAGCTTAGCGCTCATTCTAAGGTACTTCTAGTTACTGCTTCAGTACCATTTCCCGAAGGCGCTTCCTCATCGTGCCAGCAGTGTGTGTATATGCGATTTGTACACTGAGCCAAACACACCTCTTTGGTTGCTTTTCTGTAACATTTGGTTATTGAGCGTTTGCCTGAGAACATTTATACAGCTGTCTGTGTCGTGCTGATTGTGATGCCGGCTATAGTTTAACTGGTTTATCTCAAAGACAGCAAAACCAATTGTCAACATTTCCATTTCCATGACTTCAAGCCTTGATTTTAGAAGTAAACCAAAATTTAGAAACGTTAGTTAGTTATGAGTGCGAAAGTCAATACCCTTTCCTCTAAAAGTGTGTTGTGCTTTTATTGTAGTTCCTGGCTATTGAACAGCAGTCCTTACCCGTGTTTACTGTGGAAGGACTGGAGCCCTATGCCTTATTTAACTTTTCTGTCACTCCGTATACTTACTGGGGAAAGGGTCAAAAAACATCTCTGTCTCTTCGTGCACCCGAATCAGGTAAAAGACATTTTCTTTTTAAACAATAATAAAGATGCTGATTACTTTACCTGATCTGAAATGGATAGTCAATAACAGTTAAAATAACTTTCTGAGTTTTATAGACTTGTATAGATCCAATAACCTTTCAATGACTTCTTGAAATTTAGAACAATATCATCAAAAGAAGCCTGTAAATATATTCCCAAAGATGAATACTTGAAAGGTTAAGAACTAGTTTGGCTCCACCGTAGTGATATTTAAGAGGCAAAAAAAACACGTTTCAAGAATTCTGTGAAACCCCTCAGCAGGGATTAGCAATGTTGGTAACCCAGTGTTCTGAGCATAAGTAACTGGTGTCCAGATGGTCTGCTTCTTGGGAATAGATTTGAAAAAGAGCTCCAGACTGATCCTCTCAGGTGTACAGAGCATGCTTACAGGCATGACACTTTTACTAAATATTCACTACTCACCTATGCTGGATCTCCACACAGACAGGTGTTAGAGTCTTAGCTGCAGAAGTGAGACAGGAAGCCCGGAGTGGCTTACGTGAAATAGTTGCCAAGTGGCAAGAGCACAATCCAAAGTTCTCACTGGAGTTCCACAAGTCTCACTGGGTCATTTTTGCAGATATTGGTAAATGAGAGCACCATATTAATTTCACTTCTATAAAAGTCCAATAGAACAGATGGTTCAGTAAATACAGAGGTCCACTCAGCAGTGCACTTTTAATGGTAAGATTTATTCAATAATATTCATATACAAGGCTCAAGGCAGGAACATAGTGGAACAGGACACATTCTGCCTCAGGTAGTATTTGGATCCAGGTGTGCTCTAAGATTGTCTTGGACTTCCAGCTTTGGTGGTGCAATTTTGTGGAAATCAATTTGATTCCTCGGGGGATCTCCTAGAGGCCTGTGGTAAGCATCTGATAGACATTGGGAGCAGTATGGAAGAATAATGGGATTTGGCCCACACTTCAGAATATTTTCAACAGCGTAAACAATTATCCAGGCTCACCAAATTTTATTAAACACTTATTATATACCACTTCAATGCCAGATTTGGGGGAAGTCTTAAATAAGGAATAAAGATAGTTTTTTCTTTTTTTTAAAATGGAGTCCCTAAAACAGAACGGAAATGAACATATCTGCCTCTAGTGTAATAGAAACGAGGCCATGATAGCTGAATTGAGTGGCATGGCCTGTAGCAGTCCGACAACGCTATAAAACCTCCGGCTTTGTCAAGATACAGCAAATATTTCTAGAAGAGGGAGATGTACATGAATTGATGTGGTAGAGAAGGCCTTTCAGTGCAAAGATTTTGGCTGGATTTTGAGAGATAGAGTAAGAAGAGATTGATAAGCCGGGTGGTGTTGGCACACGCCTTTAATTCCAGCACTCGGGAGACAGAGGCAGGTGTATCTCTATGAGTTTGAGGCCAGCCTGGACTGCAAAGTGAGTTCCAGGACAGCCAGGCCTGTTACACAGAGAAACCCTGTCTCGAAGAACAAAAATACAAGCAAGAAGAGATAGAAAGACCTTAGTCACTGTTAGTTCATTGTTATAGCCGCAAGCATGGTAGCAATCAGGCAGTCATTGCCCTGAAGCTGAGAGCTTTAGGTGCTGATCCACAGGCAACAGAGAGAGAAACACACTGGGCCTGGTATGGGTTTTTGAAGTCTCATAGTCCACCCCCAGTGACACACTTCCTCTAACAAGGCCACACCTCCTAATAAGCATTCAAACATATGGACCTATGGGGCTATTCTTATTCAAACCACCACAAGAGTTTATACCATAAGAGAAGTACAGTGTAGGAAGGACTGGGGTTGGAGTAGAGGTGTAAGAGAGGACCTTTAGGAAGCAATGGGCCTGGACATGGGGAAGGTGTGAGACCTGAGACCTTGCAGGGGACTTTCAAGACAGAAGAGAAATTTGTGGAATAGAATGAGCTGGCATTTCATGGCTCGGTTCAACTCTGGCATAGCTGGAGATGCCCAAGCCATAGTCTTGGGATACCTGTTAGCCACTTCCACCATTTTCTGCCTCCTTGAGGGTTAGTGTTAAGAGAGCCAAAGTCCCTACATGCTGTATTTTACCTGCTGAACAGAGTGAAGGGCAGTCAGAGTCATTGCCTCACCTCTTAATAACTGACATTGGCTAAACCACGCTGTCAAGATGAGAAGGAATATTGTATTTTCTTAGGGATAACTGGTCCACCTTTCATCTGTCTGGGACACAGAGATGAGAAAGATGAGCTTACATAGTAGTAAGAGGACGTGGGGTGGGCTGAAGGAAATCATTGAGACTTGCTGGAATACCAAGACGAGCTTCCTAAGAAACCTGTAGATTCTTCTTCTGAAACAGCCTTAAGAATGAGAGTGATGTACCTCGACTACCTAGAATGAGAAATGCTTTTTTGCCAAGACATTCATACCATGATCATGGGTGATAAAAGTCAGCCTTTATATTATATCCAACACTGTCTGTGCATCTACCTTTCAGTTCCATCAGCACCAGAGAACCCCAGAATATTTATTTTGCCAAGTGGAAGATATGGCAACAAGAATGAAGTCATGGTAGAGTTTAGGTGGAATAAACCTAAGCATGAAAATGGAGTGCTAACCAAATTTGAAATCTTCTATCATGTTTCCAAACAAAGCAAGGCCACTAAAGCAACCGAAGATTGGATTTCTGTCAGTGTCAAGCCCCCAGTGTTGTCTTTTCGGCTGCAGGCCATGAATCTTGGGTGTATTGTTGCCTTCCAGGTAGGAGAGAGAAACAGGGATACATAATTTTGTTTTTAAAATTTATCTTTATTATTTTAAATTATGTTCTTGCACGTCTGCATGTGACTATGTACATGTGTGTGTAGGTGCCCATGGAGGCCAGAGGCATTGAATCCCTGGCGCAGGAGTTATAGGCAGTTGTGAACACTCCTTGTGGGTACTGGGAACTGAATTTGGGTCTCTTGAAAGAACAGCAAGTGCTCTTGCCTGCTGAGCTGTTCCTGCGGCTCCTGGGGGATGAATCTTGGTATTTTGGTTGTGATCCCAGAATTTAATGACTGAGCCATCTTTCCAGCCATGGGATGTGAATTTTCATAGTATAATGGATGGTTAATTAAAAGACTGAGTTAATATATTTCTACTTTGTTAGTAATTCAGTTCCACTGTGCTCAGAGGAATCAAGTAGTTGGCCGAAGTAGACAGGAGAGATAGCACAGCTTGGGTAAAGGATGCCTTGACAATTGCCTTGCACTCAGAGTGTTGTTCACATTTGGATAAAGCCTGTATTCATGTACTCAAAGACTACCTACCACGATCAATTATTTTGTACTCATTTTCACAGTTGATCCCTGGATCTGTCAACTAAATCCCAAGGCTGCGTGACCAGGCAGTGATATGCCCCATGCAGCCTCTGTGGTCCTTTGCAGTTTGTGGCAGCGTCTCTGTGAATAAACCCGAATGCCCAGACTAGGAATGGCATGTGTAAATAGAAGTGAGGCTTGACATAGCTGATATCTCAGAGCAATAATCTAATAATAATAATAATAAAAATAAAAATAATACTAATAACCACAACAGAGCAAAAAGAGATGAGGAGTCAGGAAAGTATTCTATTGCTATGACACTCTGGTATTTTAAATTTATAATTTTTTTTTTGCTTAAAATATATGGCTTGAGAGCTTGTTTGGAGGTTCTAGCAGGGGAGCACAGCTACTCCTATACCCTTGAGTGAAGACTGGTCCTCCTCTATTTGGGGAAGGTCATCCTCTTCGACTGAGCGTGCACTGTGAGTTCAAGGCCAGCCTGGTCTACAAGAGCTACTTCCTGGTCAGGCTCCAAAGCTACAGAGAAACCCTGTCTCAAAAAACCAACACACACACACAGACACACACAGACACACACACACACACACAGAGAGAGAGAGAGAGAGAGAGAGAGAGAAAGAAAGAGAGAGGCTTGATAGTCTCATTTCCTCATAAATCTGTATTCTTGATAACTTTACATATTTACATTTATTTTCGACATCTTCTGGGGAGAAACATTTAGGAGATTACTTTGAGTGTTTTAGTTTCCTATGAATCTTTTATAAAATTTAAATTTAAATAAAATAACTACAGGAATAATTTATTAGGTCTCTATTTATACTAATCAAGATTCACACATAAAATTAAAAATAATACTAATTTCTAATTGTTATTATTATTAAATACTCCAATTAGATACATATCCTAGCTGTGTCTGTCAATATTTATATGTAACTTCAAATTTCAGTCAGTATAGAATCATACAAAAGTCTGGGTACATTTGCACAGTCTCATTCAGAAGTAAAGACTGCATGAAGTGATAAATACATACACATTAATATGTAATATAGTAAAATAAATTTAGCGTTAGAAATATAAGAAAACAATTTGGTGCATGGCTGAAGAGATGGCTCAGCACTTGTTGCTCTTGCAGAGGACCCACATTCAATTCCTAACACCTACAAGGTGATTTCATGGGATCCAATGCCATCTTCTAATCTCCAAGGGCACCACATATGCATATGGTACATATACATACACACGACTAACACACACACAAAATAAAATAAATAAATAATTAAAAACTGCTGGGCAGTGGTAGCACATGTCTTTAATCCCAGCACCTGGAAAGCAGAAGCATATGGGTTTCTGAGTTCGAGCCGAGCCTGGTCTACAGACTGAGTTCTAGGACAGCCAGAGCTATACAGAGAAATTTTGTCTCAGAAAAATACTAACAAGAACAAAACACAACAACAACAACAACAAAACCCAAACCCCAAATAAAAAACAATCCAAAATAAACAACCTACTCTCTGGTGCTTTTTTGATAGAGTACTTTGGATCTTGTACTTTGAGGTCACCATCTTACATGCCAATTTTCTTTGTAGGCGATTTTACGAATACAAGGTTTGGAAATGGAAATGATTTATTACACAATGAAATAGATTAAAGTTAAGATAAAAGCTTTCCTGTTAGGATGTAGCAAGACCCAGTGAAAGGGAAGATAGACACGTCTCAGGAGGATACACATGTCATCGCTCGGCTGCAGTCCCCACCTGGGTGCCCTGTGAGCTTCCACATACTCCTGTTTCCACAAGGACCCAAAGAGAATGTATGTGAAATGCATACTTACTTCTAAATATAAGGAGACTTGATTATTTTCTCCTTCTAAACCTCCTTTTAGAAAGTCAAGTATATGTAACTTACTGTAATTTGTATAGTTTTATATCTGTTAACTATTTTATATAACCTGATCTCAGAAATAGTTGATGACTTTTTATTTATTTAAAAATATTTGCCGGGTGGTGGTGGTGCACGCCTTTAATCCTAGCACTTGGGAGGCAGAGGCAGGCGGATCTTTGTGAGTTCGAGACCAGCCTGGTCTACAAGAGCTAGTTCCAGTGCAGGCTCCAAAGCCACAGAGAAACCCTGTCTCAAAAAAACCAAAAAAAAAATTGACTTGATGAGTAAAGATTGTTTGTGTTTCACCTATAATAAGTAGTGATCAGTTGTACACATATTGGATAATTATTGACACAATCAAATTAATCTGCACATCCATAGTATCTGGGTTACTCAGTAAGTCCCCAGACCTTTCCCAAGCAATGGAGACATTTATCATTCTTTATACATTTTTAGGTAGAAAACCAACTGTGGGCACAGGTCAATATTTTCCCCTTTAGTTATTTATTACAATATACTTAGATGTAAACAATGCTTTTAAACTATTTATAATGCGTATTAGGT
The DNA here is from genome assembly GCA_028555095.1 of Dicrostonyx torquatus. Taxonomy (NCBI): domain Eukaryota; kingdom Metazoa; phylum Chordata; class Mammalia; order Rodentia; family Cricetidae; genus Dicrostonyx; species Dicrostonyx torquatus. The sequence continues at coordinate 563,639 of JAQHUG010000002.1, read as the reverse complement.
TTATACAATGAATACTGCATAATTATCAGTCTCTGAGTCTACTGCTACTGAGAAGAACTGTACATTTAAAAATTTTTTTTCCTTTTTCTATTCTTTAGGTTCGTGTCTTCACATCCAAAGGGCCAGGACCATTTTCTGATACAGTGATGTCTAAAACATCAGGTATTTCTTACCTAAAAATCTGTAAATAATGATAGGAAAGTATACATTTTTGTTGGTATGTTTAGGAAAAGGAATGGCATCTCTGGATTAAAAGTTAAGATCAGAATATATATGTATTCATGTCAAAGTAGTTTGATGAAACTCAGACTCAGAGGGCCCGAGAGTCTTCATCGAGCCTGATGTGTTAAGATGAATCTGAAGTGGCTCATAGAGTTCAGCATGGCTGATTTCTCATGACCTGAAGTTCGTTTCTCATGGGTACCATCTACTTATTTTTCATTTGCAGAAATCAAACCATTTCCATATCTCATATCGCTTCTTGGCAATAAGATCGTGTTTCTAGATATGGATCAAAATCAAGTTGTGTGGATGTTTCCCACGAAGGGAGATGTCAGCACAGTGGGGTACACGGCAGATGATGAAATGGGGTATTTTGCCCAAGGAGACTCACTCTTCCTTCTGAATTTGCACAATCATTCCAGCTCCAAGGTATTTCCCTTTGCGATTCTTTTGATGTGATGGTTGTAATTAAGATGATTGGCCAGTGGGTGAGCCTTTAAGCTGAGAATGATTGAAATAGTAGTAAATGTGTGGTTATTTAGTCACACATAAATACAGAATGGATTCATGTACATTTCGTTTTCCTTTCCTTTCCCTTTCCGTTTCCT
>JAQHUG010000002.1:523063-562741 GCA_028555095.1 Dicrostonyx torquatus | reverse complement strand
CTCTACCTTCCTTCCTTCCTTGCTTCCTTCCTTTCTTCTTTCTTTTTTGAGATAGAGTCTTGCATAGCACAGACTGGACCTCAAATTAACTATGCAACTGAGACTAACACTGACCTCCTGACTCCTTTCCTTCCACCTGTGCAGTACTGGCCTTGCAGATGTGCACTGTGACTTCCAATTCAAATTATGCTTTAGAATGCCCACTTTTCAGCAGTGAAAGTCACAGAAACACAGTTAGGTGACAGTCAATGAAATGAGAAAAGAGATGCCAAGCTGGGGAGGGATTTTCAGAGACTAGCTCCCCATGTAGTGATATGAGAAGAAAATGAAGGGAGAAGCATATACGAGCAGAATGACTCCTGGGGTTAATAGAGAACATCCTTAACAATGTGATGCGCAAGAGAAAAAGGGGTTTAGGGTGGGGTGATTGGTTCTTATTTTTGGAGTAACTCACTTGGAAACATTCAAAAGGTAGTTTGGCATTTGAGTCCCTAACTAAATGAATCATCGTGTCTGAAGACGAGGAGTTTTAGCCCTGCTCTGCAAATCAGAGCTGAAGCCAAGTGGCTGAAATAAACTAGATGAATACACAATGTGAGAAGGCACATTGAGTTACGGTTGTCGCAGAGCTGAAGGAGCAAGGCTGGAGGTTCCAGAGCAGTTCAATGTGTAATGAAATGAACGGCCACAGGAATCTCCAAATGGAAAAGGATCAGCACTCTTCTCAGCTGTGCTCTCTACTCTCTACCCCGTGTTAAGCTTTTCCAGGATGCTCTGGTTTCTGACGTTGCAGTTATTGCAGTGGACTGGATTGCAAGGCACCTCTACTTTGCGCTGAAAGCATCTCAGGATGGAACGCAGATATTCAGTGTTGATCTTGAGTACAAAGTGAAATCTCCTAGAGAGTTGAAGATTTGCAAAAGGCATTCAACAATAATTTCTTTCTCTGTATATCCCCTTTTAAGGTATGAATATCTTTATTGTGATGAAATATATATTGATGTGATATCTTTGTTTACTATTAGAAGCTAATAAAGGGAAAATAAGATGCTTTAAGACTCATGGTTAACTTTTATTTTGGTTTTGTAAGAGGATGTTATGTAACTTATACTGACATGGAGCTGGTTATTTAGTCGCTGATGACCTGAATTCCCTCTTATTGTTCCTATCTCAGTTCCCAGGTACTGGGATTGCATGGTTGGGAGGTATATTAAATTACAATAAATAATTCTGAGCCAAGTTTGGTAACCCATATGTATCACCCCCATTACTCAGAAGTCAGAGGCAGAAACATTGTGGGTTCAAGGCCAACCACAGTGATTTAGTAAGACACCCCCTGCAACTCAAAATCTAGAAAATGAGAGTAAGAAACAAGGCTCAGAGATAGAATTCTCATGGAGGCTCCAGGTTTATTCCACCACATAAATTTTTATCCCACAACCAACAATTAAGATTATAATTGTAATGTGTTATGAAAATTTGACTAGCCCGCAGATGGGCTAGTGGCCAGAAGGATAGCCATAGCAAATTTCTATATCAGTGAATTTTATAACAGCTGCAGGTGATAAAAACAAGAAGTAGATGGAGACAATGACAGGATGGACAGCTCAGATGGCCAGCAGCTGTGACCGAGCGAAAGCTCTTCTAGGTTCATCCAGCTTCATAAAATTCCTATCTTTATAATGTAGTCTTAGGACCTCCATTCAGCAACTGAGTATCAATTTCCCAGCTTGCAAAGGATATCGTTATTTGTACCATAAGCATGGAAATAGACCGTTTTGAAAACTAGGTTGCTTATTGCCCTTAAGAAACAGACATAGGAAGAGAGTGGAGAAGGACATACTGAAAAATATGAAAATGTCATTGATGGCCACTGAAGGTGCTCAGACCATGAGTTCAAGGTCTATAGAGCCCGGCACTTTGGCTGTAATATGCTGTTAAAAAAAAAAAAAAAACATTGGGCAACACTGAGTTGAACTTCTTGTGACCTCTTCCATTTCAGAAGGAAGTTATTTGATATTTGGACATATTTACTGCCAAGGTTTCATCTGTCCTCTCATTATATGTGAAATCTTCACTGCAAACTCATATTTGAAGTGACATATTTTTCTCACTAAATTAAAGGGATTTCTTCCCCCACCCCTTTTTTATAGTCGCTTATATTGGACAGAAGTTTCAGATCTGGGCCATCAGATGTTCTACTGCAGTATTAGCAATCACACCTTGCACCACGTTCTACAACCCAAGGCCTCAAACCCAAGTGGAAGGAGCCAATGTTCTTGTAATGTGATGGAATCCGAGTTAGGTGGAGCAATGACTGTTGATACCTCTGCCCCAAACAAACCACGGATATACTTTACCAAAGGGCAAGAGATCTGGGCCATGGATCTGGAAGGATGTCAATGCTGGAAAATCACCATGGTGCCTCCCATCCTTGGTAATGTGCTGATGCATGCATATGTCTTCTCTCTCTCTCTCTCTCTCTCTCTCTCTCTCTCTCTAAATATATAAATTTCATGTAACCCAGGGTAGCCACAAATTCACTCAATAGCCAAGGATGCCCTTGAACTTCTGTTCTTTCTTTTACCTCCTAAATGCTTGGATTGCAGATGTGTGTCACCAGGTTTAGTTTTATGAAGTGCTGGCTTTCAAACCCAGTGGTGTGTGCTAGGCTATCTCAATGGAGCTATAGCCCAGCATGTATAACCTCATTTATAACAGCAGTCCTTCACATCCATTAGAAAGAACTTTCAGAGGAAGGGAAGATGGCTCAATTAAGTAAAGAGCTTGCTGTACAAAATGAGGACCCGAGTTTGATCACTAGTACCCACATAAAAAGCAGACATTGATGCACACCTGTAATCTGAGCAGTGGGGAGGTGGAGACAGGAAGATCCCAGCCAGTCTAACAGAATTGGTAAACTCTGGGTTTGTAAAATTTGATCCCACAACTACCAATTAAAATTATAATCTTAGCTTGGCATGGTGGCACATGTTTTTAACCCCAGTACTTGGGGGGCAGAGGCAGGCAGATCTCTGTGAGTTCAAGACCAGCTTGGTTTATAGAGTAAGTTCCAGAACAGCCAGGGCTACATAGAAAGACCCTGTCTAAAAACAGCACCAACAACACCAAACCAAACCAATCCAAAAGAACAAGCTATAATCTTAATCCTCATTGGAAATTTGATTAACCTAAGAATCAGCTAGTAACTAGAAGGAAACCCATAGTGAATTGAGCTTGGGCCTCTACATATACACATAAGTGCATACTCATGTATGCATACATGAAGCCAGCACTTCATAAGACTAAACCTGTTGACACACCTGTAATCCAAGTACTTAGGAGGTGCTTGGAGGTACTTAGAAGGCAGAAGAAAGAAGATCAGAAGTTCAAGGGCATCTTTGGCTATTGAGTGAATCATGTACATACATGAGCATGTACACACACACACACATACACACACACACACACACACACCATAACAACTATACACAAAGCAGAAAAAGAATTATTGCAGATTTGGATACATTGACCAATCAGTGAAACACTTCCCTTGAAACTGTGAGGAACTGAGTTTGGGTTGCTAGTGCATGGTGACACACATCTGTAATACCACAATGGCGTGATGATGACAGACTCAGGTGAGTCACTGGAAGGCCACTTGTCAGTTACTATAACCTATGTGGTCAGGTTACAGACCAAATGAACTCTATTGCAAAGTGGGAAGACACCCGAAGAATGATGGCACTTGAAACTAGTATCATATATTTGCAGAGCTCACCACATCAAGGAACAAACAAGTATAATTATTTCATTAATATTCAAAGCATCTAGTAACCATACCTTTAGTTAAATATCCTGTTATTTGGTCTTGAGGAACAAGATGTCTGATAGACACACCTTTGGCCAAACATCTTGTTAGTTATTTGGCCTTGACAAGCTTGAACTCTGACCTTAAGCCAAGATGGAGATAGAGTCACTGTGGGCTCCTACACAAAGGAAAACATTTCCTCACAGAGGCCTAAGACTTTCTGGCTGTGGCCTTTGACCAGGCTAACAGTTCCAGGCATGGATTCCTTCCACTGGAGCAGGTCTCAGATCCACTCAGAAAGTGGTTAATTACCCCCATAACATCTGTGCCACTGTTGTAGCAGTGGGCATACCTAGCTGTAGTCAGCATTAGAGTGTTCAGGGTGCCCTCCTGGGCAGTACCGTGGAAGGCTCTCCCTTAACCCTAGTGGCCTCCATAACACCTTCCAGTGCTATGAGAGCTAGCCAACAGGGGGCTGGCTTGATTCCTCTGTGTTTCCTAACCTAAGTGTCGTTGTCTTCAATAGCAGGGTCTTACTATCTGGTCTTGGTGTACGATCAAGAACAACGGCAATTGCCTGTGTTGTTTTTGGGGTGTTCACTAACTTGTAGGAAGGTATCTCATGTCAGAGGCAAGGTTTTGGACTCACTCTGCTCTAAATTAACCTTGTGGCTGTGAGCAGTGTATTCAATGCTTCTATTTTTACAAAATAGAACTGGTAATGACAGTGTTTACCTTGACTTCACTGGGTCCAGAAACAAAATGAGGAAACATTATTGAGCCAAATGCCATATAATAGACACTTTCATATTGTAATATTTAAAATTTAGCAGTTTTCTTGTAGAAAATAACTTAATATATTATTTATAGCAGAAAACTTAAGATGTCTAATTTTATGTTATTTGATTTCTTTACCCTTTAATTTTTTTCTTTGGTTTGAATCAACAGGAAAAAGAATTATTAGCTTAACGGTGGATAGAGAATTTGTGTATTGGATCATCACAACAAAGGACAACACACAGATTTATCAAGCACAGAAGGGAAGTGGGGCTGTGGTCTCCCAGGTGAAGGCTCCTGGGAGCAAGCATATCTTGGCTTACAGTTCAGCTCTGCAGCCTTTTCCAGGTAACAGAGTCATCCTCACAACATGCTCATCTCCTTCTCCAAGGCTGTCTTTCCCTTCAGTGCCTGTGTTAGGTTCTTGCTTCTGCCTCATACTCTGTCGGCATGCCTTCTGTTTACTCGGGCACATAAACGCACACAGCTTGGACTGCAGTAGGCAGCATTAGATGTGGGACTCCATGACCTGTTCTCTCCTCTTGTCCTCCATCTCTTTTGTCTATTTTAGGCCTTTTGGTGGTGTCAAAAACATTGCATAAAGCCTCTGCCATCTTTCAAGGGCAAGTGTTGCGTTTTTGAACTATCCTGTGTTATGCATTCAATATGTTAAGTAGACTGGACTTGTAAGACATATTAAAAGAAGCTCTTTGGAAAGAAGGAAAATGGCTTGGGTCAGAAGCTCAGCTGTATGTAATCAAGGAAGGGAGTCGGAGAAGCAAGTAGTCGAGGGAAGATAAGAATGAATGTCTTTCTTAGTTCACAATGATAGCAACAGGCAATTTCATTGCTCATGTGTGTCTGTGTGCTTGTGCACATGTGTGTATGTTTTATATATACTTCACTTGTCTTTCATCTTGTGTAGAAAATAAAGAGCACATTGACTGGGGAGAGAGAAATAACAATGGGTTCATCTCCAGGCAGCATGACCACTGGTAGAAAGAATTTGGAAGAGCTGGCAGAAGTCTCCCAATTTATGATAAAATATTATCATTTCCCCAAAGAAATACTTGTGTACAAGTCTAGTAAGATATGTACAAGACCCGTATTAAAAATTCTACAAAATTCTGGTGGGAGTACCTGAAGAAAGTGAAATAACTGTCCAGAGAGTCCACTTTCATGAATATGTAGTTGAGATGTCACTTTCCCCAGTTTGACCCATCGATTCAATGCAGTCTCCTCAGAATCCAGGAAATGTTCTTACGGGCATTGATAAACAAATTCACAAAAGAAGCTGACATAATATCAAAGGAAACGAATAAAGTTACAAGCATGAGTTGACCTGAAGACCTTCCATTGAGAGATGGATAAGCGGTAATCTAACTGGAGACCTTGGAAAGAGACCCTCATAAATATAGCCAAGGGTTTAACAGAGGGACAAAAGTAAAACAATGCTGAAAGCGTAATATTTCTAACAATAATGTTGGGAGAAAAAAGCCTTATAATCATCACAAAATTAGCTAACAATGGAGTACAAATGCAGAGAGAACACACATGCATGGAAGGCAGTAAGAGAAAGCAAACTGAACAGGTCTCCTATTATACAATTCCGCTGGCATGATGTTCCCCAAATGTAGAAACCATGGCCACGGTTGTGCCGTTAGTTTTTGTCAACTTGACACAAACTGCAGTCACCTGGAAAGAGGGAGCCTCCTCTGAGGAATTATTTCCACCAGACTGGCCCGTGGGGCATTTCTTTTTTTTTCTCCTTTTATTGAAAACAGTCTGCCCCCTCCCCATATACTATTTCCTGATTACCCTTTCTCCTCCATCTACACCTCCCAGCTGCTCCCCACATCCACTCTGCTCCCCTCAGTATTCACCCCTTTGCCTTCTGGCATTTTCTTAGCTGCTAATGGATGTAGGTGGGCCCATATCACCTAGGCAGGTGGGTTTGGCGAGAAGAAAGCAAGCAAGAGAGTGTGCCAGAGGAAGGCAGTAAGCCCTGTCCCTTGACGAGTGTTTGCTTCAGTTTCTGCCTTGGTTTTCTCAAATAATGGGCTGTAACCTCGAAGCCGAATAAACCCTTTCTTTCCCAAGTTGGTTTGGGCCAGGCTTTCCCAACAGCTGAGAAACAAACTGGGACAGGCAGTGGTGAAATCAGTGGTGCCCAGGGGAGGAGGGAAGAGGGGATAAAGAGGTGGAGCACAGACTGTGTTTAAGGCAGTGCAGTGCCTCCGTGTGAGACTACAAGAGTGGGCTCACACCCTAAGACATTTTCTAACTCATCAAATAGACAGCCCGACAGAGAAGCCTGATGTAAGCTATGGCTTTTAGGTAATACTATGTTCCCATAGGCTCACTGATTGTAAAACAGATGAGCTATCGGTAATGGGGAGTCTATGCGTGTATTGGGACATATGTGAGAGGCCTTTCCAATTTTATATCAATTTCACTGTGAACCCCAAACAGTACTAGAAAACAATGCTGATTAGGAAAACAAAATGAAATCTCTGTTTGATGCTAAAAAACAGCCCCAACACATCCCTAACAACAGAGGTCCTAAGGGTAGCATGAGTTTTTATTACAGAAACTCATTACAGTATAAGATGCGGTCATCAGCTTGGGAAGAAACATCCTCTTTACCACACTGCAAGTCCTTTTGAGAAGGGTATTTTACCTCCATCTGCTGGACATTTTTGGGAATTACCAGTTTCTTTGCTCCTGAGGTATTGGCTTCAAAATCCATAGGATTTGAAAACTGGAAGAATGAAAGGGAGAAGGGGAAGGAGGGATGAAAGGAGAGAGGGAATCTTTTCTTCTGTACAAAATGACATTTCCAACATTTCAATATTCCTTCCATATTAGCTGAATAAAAATAAGTAACATAAATTATTGAGGCAATTTTCACTCAGTTTTTCCTAAAATGGGTATCCCATTTTTCAGCTAGACCAGAAGTTAACACAAGTGAACAGCATCATGTAACTGGAGTGACCCATTCTGTCGCATTAGTGAAACTGTCCTCCTTCAAATCCTTCCCAGTGTCCTCAAGTTATACTCACATGTCCCAGGAATCCAGGAATCTAACCGAGCAGTCTGTTATGCTCTGGAATTCATATCTAGAATCCACACACCAGTATCATTTTCCATTCCATAAGCATTCCCAACAGCTTATGATCAATGATATATAACATTTATTTGAAATGTGGAGTGTGAGGAGATATAACGGTATGCAAACATTTGTGAACTAGGTAATTATCTCTGTAGAAGAACTGGAATCACCTTCCCAAGGAAGTGAAGGACTGGGATTGATCAAATATTTAGTGCGTAGACATTTCTCTCAAGTTTCTTAGATGCAAAGGATGCATTCATAGTTTGAAAATACTGATTAGTAAAGATTGCAGCTAAAATGTCTCACTCTCCCTTCTGGACCACTGGGGCAAGGCTGGTCTGAATCAGAAGATTCACATTCTGTTGGTGGATAAGAAAGAAAGCATTCAACCCAAACTGAATGTGTCTAATGCCATGATGGAAGGAAACAGGTGTATGGTGGGGACAGAGGCAATGCTCTCACCTGCATTAGGGCATAAACAGGGCTTCCCAGGAGATATAATGCATGGGGAAGGTCACCCGAGACTGTGGAGGGAGCCTGCACCAGGGAATAGACAGGTGACAACCTAGCATAGTATAGTCATACCAAAGAGTTTCACAACAGCCCGAAATGGAGTATAGCGAAGGTTTATTTATTTGGGAATAAACTCACGGTAAGGGTAGCAATCTGCAGTCCTCTGCATGCGAATCCAGCAGCAAAGAGGGCTGTATATGCTTTTTGTCTGCCTTTATAGCACATGAGAGTGCACCCGAAGTGGGTCAGTATCTCAAAGGCTAGTGGCTGAAGGAGTTCCCACAACACCATAGCTTGCAGATAGTGCAATGTGACCAGAATGAAGTATAACTTTGCAGAGTCAAAAGGCAAGATAGAACAGTAGACAGGAGATGTGTTGCAAACTCCGATAGACAGCGGGCCATGGAATTGTGTAAGGTGGTTTAGGTTTCAGACAAAATCACATTTGCAGTGCTTGACATGTTGCAGTGATGCTGTATCTCAGAAGACAATTTACATGGTACCTGTCAGGTGAATAGATTGGAAATTGCAGACAGCTGTACATGACAGAAACATAAGAGGCCTCAATGATGTGATGATTATTTTATGTCAATTTGACACAGAGTCACCTGGGAGGAGGGAGCTTCAATCCCGGGGAATTGCCTCTATGAGATGGGCTTTTGGATGTGTCTATGGGAGCATTTTCTTGACTGATGATTGATGTGGGAAGGCCCAGTCCACAATGGGAGATACCTCCCTTGGGCAGGTGGTGCTGGACTATATAAGAAAGCAGGCTGAGCAAGCCATGAGGAGCAAGCCATTAAGCAGTATTCTCCCATGGCCTCTGCTCAAGTTCCTGCTTCCAGGTTCCTGTTTCCATTTCCTGCTCTGGCTTCCCTCAGTGACCAATTACAAAGTGGAAGCAGAAATAATACCCCCTTTGACTCCAAATTGGTTTGGGCCAGTGTTATATCACAGCAGCAGAGAAGCAGACTAACAGAAACTGGCAGCCAAGAGTGAGATGTGTTTCTGAGGCACCTGGCCATGTTTTTCTTTTTTTGGAGTGGACTGTTGAGGTATTTTGGAATTTGGGCTAAAAAAGGCCATTGACTGCTCATCTCTCATTGTACTGTTCTGGCAGAGTTTAGCAGAGGTGAGAATAAATCACAGCATACAACAAACCCACATGGGAGTTTATTGCTAGAGTCGTTAAAAGGGGGATTCATGACGGTCCACTCGTGTGTAAGAGAGCAAGGGGAAGGCAGCGCTTGCTTATAAAGAACCCTTTGTGCAAGCATGCGTACAGAGCCTTACATATCCACGCAATGCATGATGGATCCATATAGCACATGATGTAGTGACGTGTAGGGGTCCCAGGCTGACTAAGTATTTGCCTGACAAGAGCATGTGCAGCTGTAAGACTCTGAGGTTGGCTAGGTGTTTACCTGGGTGCTGGCAAAGCCCCCTGCTGACAGCTGACAGGGGCACGGGTCAGCATAACGTCTGAATCCTAGTAAGAGGTGCAGGTGATGGAGGCCTGCTTCGTGGAGTTTCAAAGGGAAGCAAAGACTCTATCGTGTGATATTCTTGAGTTAAGAATCTGTGGAACAGAAGCCTTTGCTTTTCTAGGATAACAGATGCTAGTCAGCTGGTGCTGAATTGGCAACCGTGACTAACATGAGACCAGTATCACTGAGATGAAATCTGGGGAGCATTTCCTTGGGGTCAGCACACAGAAACTGTTGTTCAGTGGGCACCAAGTCTTCACCTCAAGTTGCCACCAAGTTTGGCAATGTGTGACTTCCTTGCAGTCCTGGCATTTGGCAGCATGAGAACTGCAACTGAAGGGGTCACGAGCTGCTGAGGCATGGTACCGTGAAACACAGAGAGACCAGGGATGCTGCTGGCAGAGGTGCAGCCTTAGCTGCAATGCAGACTTTAACATATTGGAGATGCCAGGAATGGTAAAACCACCGAGGATGGCAGCAGATGTAGGATGGAGCCGGCCTGACCCTATGTGTGCGCTATGGATGGTAGAGCCAGAGAGGCAGGGTTGTTCAAACCCTTTGGAGCCAAAAGAGTGAGTCCTGGATGCTGGATTTTGATTGAGCTGAAGGAGTTGATTTACTGCTGGATATTGGATTTTGCTTGAAATAATTGTTTTTATGACCTGGTTCTTCCCTTTTGGAATATTTGAGTTGTTTGGAATTTGAAGTCCAAACTGACCTAGAGCTATTTTTTATTTTAATGTTTTTATTAGCATATATTAATTGTATGTAATGATGGATTGCATTGTGGCATTTTCATATATGTGCACAACATATTTTGATCACACTCACCCATTTCCTTCTCCAAGTCTTCTACTCTTGCCGTCTTCTTCCACCTAATCACCTTCTACTAGTTAATATGATTTTTTTTAAAGTTTATTTATTTACTACTATTTTTGTGTGTATGTGTGGTTGTGTGTGTGCATGCATGTGCGTGTACACATATGTAAACACAAGTGCATGCTTGCCATGGGTGGGTATGTGGAGGCAGAGAACAATTTTCAGGAGTTTTTTCTCTTCTTCTACTGTGGGCTGGGGATCCAACTCAGGTTGTCAGGTTTGTAGCAAATACCCTTACCCAGCATGCCATCTTGCCCGACCCTGTCCCCTATTTTCTACTTTCATGTCTTTTTTAGTTTGTTTTTGTTTTTTCTTTTTCTTTTCTTTTCCTTGTTTTACTCTTTCTTTCTTTCAGCTGGGTTCCTCTGTGTAGCTTTGGAGTCTTTCCTGAAACTCACTCTGTAAACCAGGCTGGCCTTGAACTCACAGAGATATGCTTGCCTCTGCCTTCCAAGTGCTGGGATTAAAGGTGTGCACCACCACTACACAGCTTGGTTTGTTTTTTTTTGTAACCTAATGAATTTCATTAGCATTATTTACAGTTGTGTGGGTCAGAATTTGTTTAAGAAGCATGTGTACTTATCAGTGATCATATTACCAAAAAATATCTCTTTTTCTCTGTAGACCAGGCTGGCTTTGAACTCACAGAGATCAGCCTGCTTCTGTCTCCCAAGTGCTGGAATTAAAGGCATTCGCCACCACTGCCCAAAATGTCTCTTTCTCATCAATCACTATTTGCATATAAATCCTTAAAGAGACCCTATGGGCCTCTCCCACTTTAGTGACAGAGTGTCGACTTGTCAAATTTTGTGGCGATCTTGTACCTGTAGTCAAGTGAGTTTAGGAGTGTAATAGTGCTGGGTGGTGGTGGCACACACCTTTAATCCCAGCACTTGGGAGGCAGAGGCAGGAGGATCTCTGTGAGTTTGAGGCCAGCCTGGTCTACAAGAGCTAGTTCAGGACAGGCTCCAAAAGCTACAGAGAAACCCTGTCTCAAAAAACCAAAACCAACCAACCAAACAAAAAGGTGTAATAGCATGTCATACACAGAGGTTAACATCAAATCGTTGACCCTCTGTGCCTCTGTCTCCTGAGTGCTAACACTGCAAGCATGTGCCACCATGCCAGCCAGCCTCAAACTTTGCTAGCATGTCTTCTAATAAGTTACTACAAGATTGCTCTTGCTCCCAGTGACATGATGGCAGCATTTTCTGCAGGGGAAGGTGAGGGACAGGGATGTCTTATGGCAAATTTGCCCTTCGTTATCGGTGAGACAAACACTACTTTGGAAGGTTCACAGGACAGACATCTGCCAAGATTGTGTTTCATGATTGTCCCAGCTGCAACTGAACTTCAGAAAATGAGTTTTCTTCTGGGTGTGCTGTCCTAAACAGCATCACACGTGAACGTAGAGAAAAGGAGGGTCCAGGATAGATTGCACAGTCAGGGTCAGGAGACATGCCATTTTTGCTTTCTCAAAGTGGATATGATACCAAAAGCATTTCATATTTATCACTTCAAATCAAAGTTTTGTATACTCTACCAACTTGTTTATAATACTTGCTGTTACCATTGTTAGCTAGCTTTTATTCTTTTTGTACCTATGTGTCTTTTTTCTTATTATTTTAGATAAAACATATCTGTCCTTAGCTTCAGATGTGGTAGAGGCAACTATATTGAATGCCTCAAACACCAGCCTCACACTCAAATTACCTCCAGTCAAAACAAACCTCACATGGCCTGGCATCACCAGCTCCACACCAACATACCTGGTCTACTATACAGAAGCTAATAGGACAAACAACCACAACAGGAAATACAGAATGCTGGTAAGCCTGGAACTGGCTGCTATTGTTTTCATAAGATGTGCTTTCCTGATGTAGCGCTTTCAACCATGTGTTCTGACAAAGATGCCTATTTTAAAACTTCTTTCAGTCAACAATTGATCAAAGTATATGCATATATATATATGCATACATACACATATAGTATCTAGTGTTCTTGTCTGGAAGTAAGTTAAACATAGGGATATTTACTAACACTAGATATGGTAACTTTCTTGTTTGGTCCCCTTCTTGATTGTTCCAAGACTGATAAAGCCTTGTTCCTATGACCTAGCTATCCAACAGAAAAGCAAGGAGTGAGTTAGGTAGAGAGACCATGACTATTATGTGTCTGTTTGCAGCATTTATCTACTATAAATATATAGAATATTGCTGTCTATTTGTTCTCTGTGTTGTGACATATACTCTAGGGACACATCTGCTTGTAATTTGTCATTGTTTCCCTAGTTGCTGTGGAATAGTAGGTATACACTAAGTCTCTCTCATTGTCCCTGTTTCTCTCGGTTTCTCTGAGACATCATCTTACTGTATAGTCTTAGATGACTGGACACTAGTCCCATAAGCCCAAGGTTGACCTCGAATTTGCTGCAGAATTCCTTGCCTCTGCAGTCATGGCATTGCAGATGCATATCACTGGGCTTTGATCTAGCTATTTCTTGAATAAATGAATTGTCACTATTCACTTCCATACTGGCAATGGTTATCAGAGCAATGGAATAATCTGTCTCCAATAGCTTGCTTTGTACTTGCTTTATTTAACCAATTCAAAGAGGGGAAATTAGTATCAGCTTTGGAAATACTGTGTGTTACCATAAAGCATACATTACTCTTTGGGTCATTTGGCTGGCCAGACCTTACTGTTATTAGACTTACTCTAGTTTCCTGACTGTAAATTGATTGACATAGGTGTAAGTCAGTGACTCCCAACCAAGACAACCCAATCAGAATTGCTATGAGCAGCACCAAACACAGTGTTCAGAACCTTCTTGGATGCTTCTAAAGCACAGCCAGGGTTGAGAACCAGCACCCCTGGGATGCTGTTTACTCCATGAGACTTCATTTCTGAGAGTGTTGAACTGCCTTTCTTTGATCTTTTGCTGTGGTCACCTAAGTTTGCAAACGTGTGTTCCCACATCCCAGTGCAATAAGAGCAGAATGAAATACTGCCCTCTTCTGGATCTCACTGCCTGTGTGAGATCTGACCGCCAGTCATTTGTCACCTATTCATGGAGGTGGCAAACATGTCAAAGCTTTTATAGTAAGACAGCAGTATCATGCATGATCCAGGACAACTGTTTTCAATCATTTGTATGACATACAAGAATTAAATACTTATTTTTTTTAAAAAATCAATTACAGGAATCACAGGAGAATGTAGCCCGTATTGAAGGTTTGCAGCCGTTTTCAACATACGTGATTCAGGTAGCTGTGAAGAATTACTATTCAGATCCTTTAGAACATTTGCTCCTGGGAAAAGAGATTCGGGGAAAAACTAAAAGTGGAGGTGAGTTATGGGCTGTTGTGGGTTTACAGTGTGGAATTCCATGATCTGTGTCAGGTGTATGTCTGTATTTTTTATCTGAATATTAAGTAATGATCACTATGGCAATGTTTAAAGTTTAACAAGAACAGTGAACTCAGGGAAAAACACTTCAGTGACTGGACCCTGGCTCTAGCCCTTGACAGGGCTGAGTAATATCCAAGAAAAGCACAAAGCGACCGGGAGGTGAAGCATCAAAACGCAGTTTGACCAAGAAACACATTCTTTAGTTTTACCACACAGTGTCACTCTCTTCCCATGTATTCCTAGGTCTCTGCACATGTGGCGAGACAAGAAGACTAAGATGTAATGTGACATGCACTCAGCATCCTGAGGCTTAGGGTAAAACAATTTCACGGTCTTAAAAAGAGATCGAAATTCTGCAGGGTGGAGCTCCTCTCTTTCAGCCGTGTCTGATGATCGTCACAAAGCTTTCCCGAATTACGTAGTTCATCACTTGCTGTAGACTGGAGCTGGCGTCAGTGAGAACGATTTGGTCACCAGGCAAAAATAGACAACATCTTTTCAGGCAGCCTGCTCACTTCCCATTATGTAAGAGGCCAACTTTCCTCTGGACCTCTGTAGCTCGTTCAGCTCACATGACAGCACCGTTCTTCAACTGACTCGCTTCTTTCCACCACCCGGTGCTGTTGCAATGTCTCTTATCCTTCGCTGCTGTTTATTTCAGTGCCCGGGGCAGTTGGTCACATCAACGCAACTGTGCTGTCAGACACCAATCTCCACATATTTTGGACAGAATCGCCTAGGCCAAATGGACCCAAAGAGTCAGTCCGCTATCAGCTGCTCATGTCGCACCTGGCTCCGATTCCTGAGACGCCTCTAAGGCAGGGTGATTTTCCAAATGCCAGGCTTGCTCTCCTTGTCACTAATCTATCTGGTGGACAACGCTATGTGTTGAAGGTATTGAGGGACTGAGTGTCCTGGGAACTTCTAATCGCCATAGTCAAGCACATATTTTGAAGAGACTAACATTTTATTTTTTAAACCAAAAGGTCCTGGCCTGCCACTCGGAGGACATGTGGTGTACTGAGAGTCATGCTGTCACCGTTAACATGTTTGACACACCGGAGAAACCTTATGCCTTGGTTCCAGACAACACTAGTCTGCAGTTAGATTGGAAAGCTCCGTCTAATGTTAACCTCACCAGATTTTGGTTTGAACTCCAGAAGGTAGACTTTTGATGCAAATCCTTATTTTATGATGTGCAATAGGCTGGAAAGATTTTTTTTTTCACGAACGCGATGTTCTCTTGTATAAATCAACAGTGCTTGCTAACTTTCCTTGGCTTAGATTGGCATGAATATCATTAAGTTATCCAGGTAGAGTTCTGTCCACAACAGTGTCCAAAGTTCAATTTGCTCTTAAGGGATGACAAAGTGGCTCATGGGTAAAGGTGCTTATGGTTAAGACTGAGATTTGAGTTTGATCCATGGGACCCACAAAGTAGACAGAGAGAACCTGTTCCCACAAATTGTCTTCTGGTCTCCACGCTCAAGTCTCGGCCTATGTGTACCTTCCCACCTCTCCTTCCACACTAAATAAATGTGATTTTAAAAATGTCTTTAAGAAGACTCATATATCCCAGGAAAGCCAAGACTATACAGAGGAACCCTTTCTCAAAAAACCAAAAAAAAAAAAAAATTCACCTAGGGTCTTGAGAAATAGTTCATTAGTTAAGAGCACTGGCTGCTATTTCAGAGGACCAGAGTTCAATTCCCAGCATGCACATGGCAGCTCACAACTGTCCAGGGGATCTGACCTCCTCTTCTAACATCCATAGAGTATCAGGCACACACATGGCAAGCAGACATAGATCTGGCAAAGTATCCATATACATAGAAGTACAAGAACCTATGTAAAACTATGTAAGTTATCTCACTAATTTCATATTAAATATCAAGTAAAATATTAGTTATTAATGAAGTGAACTTGATTTATATGTTTTCAGGCTTAAAAATCCACACCAATTTAGTGTTTTCTGTGAACAATATAATAAACGGATGAACAAAAGCCAAAGCCTTGTTTAGATGTGTCCTTACAGCATTTAAGGAGAGTGCAGTGACAGAAGAGAAATAACATAGAAAGCTGCTTTACCCCCACACTCGTTTGCTGATAATTCATAAAGTTTAAATTTTTTTATACTCAAAATTCTTCATGCTTTGCTAAATCAGTACCCAAACTGACTTTTAAGATGTCAGTTAATTGGACATCGTTAAGGAGGGTGGTGCTGACTTTCACACTGTTGCACCAAGGACATATCAGTAAGATCTTTGTTCTTACTAGTTGCTGTTCTTACTGCTCTCTGTTGGTGTGCATGCCTACATGTATGTAGGCTTACGTGGACCCTTTAGTAAAGACTGGTTAGAAATATCTTGTTTGGGTGTTGCTTACAGCAAATTAGAACTGTCACAATCTCACTATTTCTTGAAAGGTGAAACTGTTCCTTGGTAGTTTAATCCCATTTTGTTTTTAAAATAAATTTGTTCTTTGACAATTTCATACATGAATGTTGTATATTTTGATCATGTTCCCCTCCTATTCCTCTCTCTCATCCCCCACTCCACTCCTGACATATCTCTCATCCTTTCATGTCTATTTTAATAACCCATTGAGTTTAATCAGAGTTGCTCACATGTATAGGGTATGGAGTTATTTAGTGGATCATGGTAAGTTCCCTGTGCCTCTACCCTCAGAGAAAAAGGGTTCCTTTACCCTGTAGAAGGAGAGAGCCACTTGCTGGTTCCCAGACGCCCAGCTAGCTTAGACCTGAAATAATCACACAGAAATTGTATTAATTAAATCACTGCTCGGCCCATTAGCTCTAGCTAACTTATTGGCTAACTCATACATAATAATTTATAACCCATTTCTATTAATCTGTGTATTGCTATGTGGCTGTGGCTTACTGGCTAAAGTTCCCAGTGTCTGTTTCTGGCGGCTCCATGGCTTCTTTCCAACTCTGCCCTTCTTTCTCCCAACATACAGCCTAGCTTTCCATGCCTAGTTCTCTTCTTCCCTGCCATAGGCTCAAAGAAGTTTAATAACTAATAAAAGCAACACTCAGACAGAAGTACCTCCCAACACTATTACCCTAACATCCATTGACTCGCCAGCAAAAGAAGCAAAAAGAAGGACCTCACGTAGCCCTTTCCCATATGTGCAGAATGTTGACAGAATGATCTTGTTTTCATTTATCCCCTCTTCTGCCCTTCCCCTGTGACCTTCTTTTGTCTCCCTCCTCTCCCAACAGGAACCCCTTCTACTTAGATGTCCACTGTTTCTTTAGAGTTCCTCCCTTCTATCTCATGGTCCCTTTTCTCTTCATAGTTTTTTAAAATTTTACCATATAGGATATACTTTTGTGATTTTTGTATTTTTTTTGATAAGACAGAAAATAGAGCATTGAGTATTGAGTTGGTCAAATGAAACATAATTTAAAGCTTTTTTTTAAAAAAATAAAAAATTGAATCTGTTTTAATGAGTTGCTATCTATTTAAAATGGTGCCCTCACAGCAATAAGGCTAAACTGGAGACATTGGAGGATGGTTTGCTTTTCGAGTTACTTAAGTAAGCTTAATGCAGTTCATGTAAAGTCAAGGGGAAAGGATGGCAGTGTTGCTTCCCTGACTGGGGAAGATGTGAGGGGTAATAATGAGCTGGCATCTTTCTTTTGATGAGGAGACAGAGACTGGGATAGACACTATCATGAGTTGGATGCCACCAGTTGGGCACAGATGAACCCCAGGGCTGACACATCTCTAGAACAGTCCCACTTGGGTGTTGTCCATGAAAGGAATATGAGTCATTAAGTCATCCCATTCCTCAGAGTCCAGAGAGGGCAGCAGACAGGGCCCTCCTGGTCCAGTCCTCCTGACTTCCAGGAGGAGCTTTTATTATAGACTTCCTCTGTTCCCAGACGTTTCCAATATAGGTTCCTCATAGGCCACTTAGAAAGCCATGAAGCTACTGGGTGTGTGGTAATACACTCTTAATTTTAGCATGTGGGAGGAGGCAGGATGCTGAGTCTGAGACCATCCAGGGCTCTCCACAGTAAGAGCTTGCTTTTTAAAAAGTGTATTGTGAAGCTGAAAGAGGTTCTTCCTGCATTTGTGACCACATGTAGTACAGGCGCATGGGCAGAATGGAGGACTCTGGCTCTGGATGGTGGAGAGATGACTTTCGCCTGGAAGCTCCATCTCTTTTGAATGACTCAGACTTGTCTCTTACTGACAAGATTACTGACAATGATCCCATAAATCCACATTGAGACACTTGGAGAGTAAGCAGTGAGGGGAGAATAATTAGAAGATGTTCCTTCTAATTAATTTTTCTTTATAAATGAAAGAACATCATGGTAAAATTTGTTGTTCTGACACAATTTCCTTGCCTGTAAAATAAAGAAATCAGAACATAAGCTAAGGATTTCTTTATCATTTGTTTGTTTTGAGACACGGTCTTTCTTATATAGCCCAGACTGTTTTTGAATTCTTTACATAGCTGAAGATAACCCTTGACCTTGAACTTCTGATTCTTCTGTCTCACCTTCTCAATGCTAAGATTAAGCTGTGCAGCACCACGCCTGGATTATGATGCTGATGATCAAACCCAGGGCTTTGAATATAATAGGTAAATACTTCACCAACTTAGGTACATCCCCAGCCCTCAAACTAATTTTTTAATTTATGTCTCAAATTATGTAAATTTTAAAAATATCTCAAAAGTATATAGAAACAGAACATATTCAATTTAAAATCGGGGAAAATAATTTACTTTGGCTTGTTTTTGTTGAAACCCATCAAACTATTTTTCCCCTTAATTTTTGCTCTCTACTGGAACTATGTATTTCTGAAGTTCTGATCTGTAAAATATTATAGGCTTTACACCCTCCAAAACTGTGCAAATAACCAGACAATCTCTCTGGGGTAGCCTGCACCCCTGTGCTTGCTAAGTTCTGGCAAGTGGAAGGTTCCAACTCCCTGTGATTTTTCTGGGATAGCCCTCTGTAGCTGCCAAGTTGGTGGCCTGCCCAGAACATTCACTACTGCTGTGAGGCCAATCTGCTGCCAGTTTTCCAGCAAGTACTCTTGGTAAACATCTCTCCTGCATTTTAGAAGCTCTGCTGATTTCTAGATGCCTAGAATGTGTGGTTCCCCTAGTCCAGTCACTAAAGGTAAATTATATACCATATCATTAAGAAGGCAGGACTTGACTGGCTAAAATTTATAGTTGGGAATAATCTCTCTCCCTCCCTTTTTCCTTCTCTCTTTTTCTTTCTCTCCTCTCTCCCTCTTACATACACACACACACACACACACACACACACACACACACACACACAGTCTGAGTACATAATGCATATTGAATCACCTGTTTCATGAAGCCATTTTATTATGTCTCAGTGGAACTGACAGACTCACAAATTTAGTTCCGCATTGCCTTGAACAGCTTATCTACTTCTTACTGCTTCATTTCTCTGACCTTTTCATCCCCTTCCCCCCTCCCTTTTTTGTAATATGGTGGTCCCCGCCTCCTGAAATGGCAATAAAAAGTAATCCTAACTTAATAGGAACTAATGTAAGGTGCCTATCTGATGATATGATGCGACCTCATGAGGGCTGAATGAAAAAGGAGATGCAGAGGAAAGTTTATTTATGGAAACTGACCTTCTTAGGAAATGCTACCAAGGAAAAGATACTATGAACTCTTGACAAAGTGCCACATCCTTTGTCTTTCCTATTTGTCCAAAAAACACTTGCCATTTTCAGGTAATGATTTTAAGGACCTAAATAGAAAGGATTTTTAAAAAGTAATTCCACGAAGTAAAAAGCTTTACATAGTTGAATGTAAGGACTATCAGATGTGGAAAGTGTGATGGAGGCAGGATCGTCTGTATTTAACACCCATCATTGCTACAGAGGATCTATCTGTGCAATGGTGGGTGAGACTTTCCCTCCTTGGAGGACTGAGGGTTCCCAGGAATGCATATAAAGCATGGCTGTCACATATCTGAAGATGGCATTAGAGGAAAATTCCAAATGTTTTTGGTTTGTTTGTGGATTTCAACTAAGAATCAAAACACATGAAATTATGATCTTAAAATGAGCAACTTCCTGGAATCAAGGCTATTTCCCTTGCTCCGACTCTCTGGCTTCCATTCTTAGCCATCCTGCCTTAGCCTTAGTGTGTGCATTTCAGGAGAGCAGCGTGCTTCAGCTCTGAGCCCCTCCATTGTAGCAGTCAAGGGTGCTCCACCTTGCACTTATGCTAAAACAGGTTGCTCATCTAATTACAACCTGGCATAGACAACAATGGCACCATGCATTTTGAGGGTACTGTTAGGAGTTAAACACCATAAAGAAGTTTTTTTTTAACATAAATAAATTTAAGTTTTAGCCAAGTACTGTGTCCACAATTTTTAAAGGATAAAAATCTTTGCTATATTTCTTTTTCTAGTGGAAATATAACGAGTTTTTCCACGTTGAAGCATCATGCAGCCCAGGTCCAGTCTATGTCTGTAATATCGCTGGCCTACAGCCCTATACTCCTTATAGCATCCGAGTGGTGGTGATCTATATGACAGGAGAAAATAGCTCCTCGAGTCCAGAGAGCTTCAAGACAAAAGGTGGGTATCAGCATCCTTCTCAAGCAACACAGATATCTCTACTCCTTATACATCTCCAAATTCCACCAGTCCAAGTCTAGAAACACACATGCTTTCTTAAAAAAAATTGTATCTACTTTTAATTTATGTATGTTCGTGTTTTGTCTGAGTGTATATATGTACACTGCCTGTGTACCTGGTGCAGTTACCAAGTACCAAAGTTAGACAGACGAGGATGTTTGGTCTCCTAGATCTGTAAGTGGAGTTACACATGACTATGAGTCACCATGTGGGTGCTGGAAACAGAACCCGGGTCCTCTGCATGACTAGCAAGTGTTCTTAGCCTCTGGGCCATCTCAGATGTTCTCCTGACAGGGTCATTACTATGTCTGTAGTATAAGTGACTGAATGGAAGAGTCAGGAGTGGTTACAGGAAGTACCAAGACTGTCCCAGTTGTTATTATTATTATTATTATTATTATTTTGGTTTTTCATGATAGGGCGTCTCTGTGGCTTTGAAGCCTGTCCTGGAACTAGCTCTTGTAGACCAGGCTGGCCTCGAACTCACAGAGATCCTCTTGCCTCTGCCTCCCGAGTGCTGGCATTAAAGGTGTACACCACTATTGCCCAGCTCTGGTTTGGGTTTTTAGGATCCTGAGATGGGCAAAATGATTTCTTCTTTCAGTTTCTGTTATCCTTTTTAGTTATATTGTGTTTCATAGCAAGAACTAAATGAAATGGGGTAGCTGAACGCTCAAGAAAGAGTTGCAAAATAACTTTTATAGCTCAAATGCTAAAATGAAAAAAAAAGCAAAACAAAACCCTATACATCTCTTCAGTTAGCATTTTGAATATTGTAACTCCAGATTGATTCCTGCAAGGGTCGAAGGCAAAATGCTCCATAACTGTGATGGTTTTTAAATTTGTACTTATTGATTATTTTGTATCAAGATGAGACCCATGATTAATCTTCCCACTAACTAGCTAACCTATCCCTAATGAAAGCTTCAGATACTCACTGAAATATCTGTGCTTCAGGGCTGGAGAGTTCTTACTACGTGAGTCCAAGGGCCCCAGTTCAGTCCCCAGAGCCCATACCACAGATCTGGATATAGCAGAGCGTTTGTGATCCCAGAGCCCATACCACAGATCTGGATATAGCAGAGTGTTTGTGATCCCAGTGCTATGCAGGTGGAGACAGATCACAGTGTGGGTGGTGCCTGAAAACCAAAACTTGAGGTTGATCTCTGCCATCCACACACATAAACACATGTACACCACACACCACACACACACATACACACACACACACACACACACACAGAGAGAGAGAGAGAGAGACTTTGCATCTGAATATTTCTTTAAAACATATCTCTTTTTGCAATGTATTCCAGAGAAAGATAGTCAACGCCAAATATTTTATACTTCTGACATATCAGTCAATTCTCTTTTTATCCCCATGAAGCTGGAGTCCCAAGCAAACCAGGCATCCCTAAATTACTAGAAGGGAGTAAAAATTCAATCCAGTGGGAAAAAGCTGAAGATAATGGCAGTAGACTGATGTACCATATCCTTGAGATCAGGTACGTATCAAATGATGCTTTGTGTACCACAAAGAGATAAGCAGTTAGTTACAAGCTGGTCAAAAGGGATAATTTTGTTGAAGTACATTTATATTTCAAAATGAATCTTTAAGGACTTTTGTATGTTTCACTATGTTCTTTGCTCAATTCCTAGCATCAGTTTTGATCTTCTAATGATGAAACACACCACATTGTTCTCAGAAATCTGCCACTGCTCATTCAAACTTCACAGAAATCACTCCATCATAGTTCATGCCACCGATATTTACTTACTATCCACTCTGCTTAAAAAGCCAAGCCAGTGTTGGGTGTCAGATGACAAATACCTGTAAACTTTTGATGTATATCTATATAATCTATATATATCATATAATATATCTAAATTATACACACACATATATTAACAAAGTTAAATGCTCGTAGGTAAGAACTGGCAAAAAGCTATATATTTTTTCAGAATCTAAGAAAAGGGATGAACTCATCATTCCACGTCAATAGGTGTGTGGGCTTCTCTATCTCTCTGACTCTGAGGTTAGCAGTTTGAGTATGTTTCCAGAGGCTGAGAATGTGCTGTCATCTAAAACCAGCAGCTGAGAAGCACGCATCCCCTCAGACCCAGCCAGTTTGAGGAGCTCAGTGAGGGAACTGGTCCAAAAGGACCGCCTCCATGCCAGTCCGAGGGGAGAGTTCCAAATACCGAAGACACTCCCCTCACGGGACTATGAAGCCATCTTTTAAGAGGCTCCAAGGACAAAAGTCACTTCCATAATTATAGTCCTGGCAACTTGAGCTTTAGGTCTATTTTTGCTTCGTCTCATTCTGGCATCCCCAGAACCTCAGAAAATTTCCTGCTGGCATTAGAAAATTCTCTTGGCTCTGTTTTCAGTCAAAACCTTCAGGAAATACTTTGTCCCTGTTTCTTATGCGCAGTAAAATATGTCCTAAGTGGAAGTATCTTGGTGGCCTGTGACTATAATGGTGTGGAACATCCAGGCCACAACATTATTTTTACTAGGACTCCTTAGTGTGTCCTCTGAGTAAGACCTTAAGTGTGTAATTTGGTATATTCAAGAGACTTGGATCTCCTTGCTCTGGGTCTCCACTATTGACACTAAAATATTATCACTATAGGACAGAAGAAATATTGTCACTGAGTCAACTCTTCGGAAAGTTAGACTAGTTAGTCTAATTAGCTAGTCTAATTCTAGTTCAACTCTATTTTTTTTATCACCACCCCCACCCAGTACTGGAGACTGAACCTAGAGCACACTAATTAAGAACTCTACCACTGAGTCACATGACAAGCTACCCTTTAACTTGAGATCAGGGTGTCACTAAGTTGTCCAGACTGGCCTTGAACTTGCTCTACAGCCTGGTTATAATGTGGACTTGTGATCTTGCCTCAGGTGATAGAGTAGTGGGGAAAGTACACCTATTTCGTAACTTAAGCCACAGAAATTTCCTCTTACAGTTCAGCTGACTAGAAATCTGACATCAGCTCGGGCGGTGGTGGTGCACACCTTTAGTTCCAGCACTGGGGAGGCAAAGGCAGATATATCTCTGAGTTTGAGGTGAACCTGGTCTATAGAGTGAGTTCCAGAACAGTCAGGGCCACATAGAGAAACACTGTCTTGAAAACAAAACAACAAAACACACATAGAAAAAGTCCGACCTAAGGGTGTAAGGAGGACCACACGCCCTTTCTAGGGAAGACTCCTTTTCCACCTTGCCTTAGCTTCTTGTACTGGGCCTGATTCCCTCGGAGTTGTTTGACTTGTATATGTATCTCACTCCAGCATCACATACTCTCTTTTATGTATCTGGGCTCACCTTTCCCTTTTCTAAAAGGGTACTAGGCATTGAAACTATGACATACCTTCACTTAGCATGTTTTCATCTTAAAATGACATGTGCCACGACCTTATTTCTAGTCAAGGTCACATGCATAGGTTGATTGGGTATAGATTTCAAGTGTAGGGGCATGTTACTAATTCCAGTTACTAACTGTATTTAGACCCTCACTGGTGTACTTTTCCTGAAACCTTTTTTCTTACCTGTGAAATGGGAATATCGATGTTTCTCTCTTTCTTTGGGTTGTTGTGAAGACTCAATGAGACCAAAGACACAGAAAACTCCACTATGGTGCATTCTAAATAGAAGGTGCTCAACTTATGTCAGATGTTTCCATTGCCTTCATCCTCCAGTAGCTGTGGAGAGTCATTTCGCTCCTTCTTAGAGGGCTTTATGGCTTAAAAATCAAAGTTACTTTTATTAAACAATGAATGAAATTGCCATAACTTACCCTGAGGCTTCACAACATATAAGAGCAGAATGGTATAATGATTTGATCAGGGTGGCCCTGAAGATACCTTGCTTCTGGGAACAGTTGTGACTAATACTGCTACCCCATGGCTCTTATTGTCGTTTCTCATTCCCTCATCTCCTGCGACTCAGGCCTTGTTCCCTACTTGTTTCTCAAGGGCAGCTGTAAAAGAAGACTGCACTTTCATTTCTGGGCCACTCAGATCCAAATAATCACATAGAAACTATATAAAATACAACACTTTTTGGTCGATGACTCAGGCATATTCCTCGCTAGGTCTTACATCTTAAATTAACCCATTTCTATTAACCTGTGTATTGCCATAAGACTGCGGCTTACTGGTAGGGTCCTGGCATCTTTCTCCTTTGGCAGTTCCATGGTGTCTGTCTCCTTGTCTCTGCCTTCTTTCTTCCTGCATTTAGTTTAGTATTCCTGCCTATCTATATTATGCCTGGACATAGGCCAAAGCAGCTTCTTTATTAACCAATGGTAGGCATTACAACATATTTACATCATGCAGAGGGGAATCCCACATCAGGCAAGTGTTCAGTTACTGGGAGCATAGCTAGCTTCTACTCTGTACCCTTAATACAGCTGTGGCCTGAGAAGTTTCAGACCCAGTGTTCTTCCTTGACAGAGAGGACACAATTGGAAGACCCTGGATTTGCCTTTGATCAATGATGCTATTAAAAGCAATTCTAGTTTCAACTTTATGATCTCAGCTATTGTTTTATATGAAGATCAATGTGGACTGACTTTGAGGAGAGTATAGACCAGTGTAAAAGGAAATAATGAATTTTAGAATCTCACATATACTGATAGCTTTAGTGGCTGAACTACGTTTATAATCAATTTACTGAAGTATTATAATATCATTTTCCATTTTAATTCTGCATTTTATCCACATAGAGCATAAGTCAATTATAAGTGATACAGGAGACTGAAAAATTAAAAATATAAGCCAAGTATGGTGTTTATGTCTGTAATACAAAAATGTAGGAGCAAAAGGTCTGGAGGATCATATGTTCAAGACCATCCTAGCTGCATCAATATCTCTGTTTCAAAAATCCAGCCAACCAACCAACCAAACAAAAAGACTAGGAAATGGCTCAGTGTGTAAGATTACTCTGCAATCATGAGGACCTGAGTGTTAATCCCCAGAACCCATATAAAGGCCAGGTGTGGCTGTGTGCATGCTTTTAATAGCAGCACTATGACAGGTGGAGCCAGGAAGATCTCTGGGGCTTGCTGGCTACCAGTGTGCCTTCGGGTTTAGTGAGAGGCCCTGTTGCAAGGGAGTAAAGCAGAGAGTGATAAAGCAAGATGCCCAATGTTTTTCTCTTGCCTTTGCTACACATGGAGAGCTGTGCACACACATGTACATATGCACCACACATACATGCAGGAGCAAAAAAAATCAAAAAAGAAAAAGGAAAAAAGTGCAAACTTTCTAGCTAAAGAAAGGTGAGGAAGTAATGATGTGTTTAAAGTTCAGCCGTTTCCTGCATTTTAAACGGCAGGAAAAGGGCCATAAGCTTTCTCTTTGCTGTTGATTTTTCCTTACTCTTCAGATGGACTGAGTTGGTTTGCTTGTGAATTGCCAAGACTTTGATAAATGTGCTCTCTTCTGCAGCAAATCAAACAACAGAAATAAGGCCAAGGGTCAAGTGCATGCTAAGTGGTGAGAGACTAGAAAGAACAGCACGTTGTCCTGTGTGCTGTAGACAACTGTTAATCTACTGATTTCTTTTGCAGAAAGGGCACTTCAAGTGATTCCCAGAACCAGAGTTTAGGGTGGAAGATGGTGTTTAATGGCTCCTGCAGTAGCATCTGCACGTGGAAGTCCACAAACCTGAGTGGAACATTTCAGTTCCGGGCAGTGGCTGCAAATAATATTGGGTTTGGAGAATACAGTGGAATCAGTGAGGATATTACATTAGTGGAAGGTAATATTAACATATCTGTCTACATACTAGTTTATTACGGAAACATTTAGTGCCAAAGATTGATATAGTCTTAATATTAGCCACAGATATAGTGGCTGAATAGCTGTTAATACAAACTATTGAAGGGTTCAGTTTTTCTGTGTATTCTTAAAGCATCATTCTTATCTTGTTACTTTGCTTCTCCATAAATAAGTGGCCACTCTGAATGTCTACAATCCCAATTCCATTCTCTTTCATAAACTTCCAAGACTGTCCTTGATCTGGCCTTTAATCTATTCAATCATCATATTTACTTCCTAGTGCTCTCTTACATAAGAGGCTTAGAACTACTCTGCCTTCCTTCTTATCTAGCTGTCCCACTGTGTATCCTACTTTAGGTTATGCATTATCTTTCTAAACACCCAGTGTTCCAATTTGCTTCCTATTGCCATGACAAAACACTGGGCAGAATCAACTTGAGGATGAAAGGGTTTATTTGACTTACAGGTCATAGCCCACTGTCAAGGGAAGCCAAGTAAAGCAGGAACTCAAGATGGAACCCAGAGCTAAAAACTGAAGCAGAAATCACAGCTTGCTACCTGGCTTTTTGGCTCACATCCACATGGCTATCTTTCTTATGCATCCTGGGCCAAGTTGCCTGGGATTGGTACCACCGTGGGCTGGGCCATCCTATATTAACTGGAAATCAAAAGATGACCCCACAGACATTTCCATAGGCATTTGATAGAGGCAATTATTCAATTGTGGGTTTCTCTTCCCAGGTATGCCAAGTGGACAACAAAACTAACCAGGATTTATACGCCGGAAACTTCAGTGACACATTTGATTTGCCCCATTATAAAGTCAACAACTTCAATTGATTTTGAAGAGAAACATATCAATTTCTTGTATTAAAAATTACATTTATTCCTTTGTATATATGTGTGCATAGGCATTTTCCTGCCTTAGTAATGTGTGTACAGGTAGAGAATAACTTTTCAAAGTTGGTTCTCTCCTGCTACATGGGCCACAGGGATCAAACTCAAATTGTCAGGCTTGGTGGCAAACACTTTTACCCAAGGAGCCATCTTGCTGGCACATCATCTTAATTTCTTACTGATTAGTTTCCACACGACTATTCCACATTGGCTTTCTTGACTTAATGTGTCTTTTCTTGTCTGAGTTCTCAGCTCTACCACATCCTTGACAATTTAGCTGAAGACAAGCATGAGCCGTTGCCCACCATTGAACAATGTGAAATGGCTCCATTTACTGGTTTCAGTGTGGCATGTGAAGCCTCCTGGGACCTGCCCCTCAGGGGTTCATTTTCCTAGCATTTGTCCCTGTGATATAGCCTTTGTAATTAGATCTTTGACCTGTAGTTCCTTCAGCCTAAAAGACCAGCCTGCACTATCTCCCGTGCATCCTTTACCTGGGATTTCCTTTTTGCCATTGGTATTGTTTAATATTTTTTTTCTTAGCACATTGCATCTTAGTCTTTATTTCTATACAATATCACTAGGACCTTTATGTCTTTGCTTTCTTACTGCATTTGTTTTAAGTGTTATTTTTCATACATGAGCTGTAGTAATTATAGTAGGTCTGATTCTCAATTTATATCATATATATAGGAAGTAGCACCCTGATTTATATTCTTCGACAGAAGCAGATTTAATTATGTGGTCTGCTTTCAACTGGCTGCTGGGAGTTTTCTTTTTCTGTTCCAATGTGTGTGTGTGTGTGTGTGTGTGTGCGCACGCGTGTGCGCGCACACACACACACACACACACACACACACACACACACTTGAGAATCAAACTCTGGACTTTGCAAATGTACAGTAAATGCTCTGTGACTGAATTACATCTTCAGCAATGACAGGAAATTTAATCTTACTCATCTCTTTCATTTCTAGATTCTTACTAGCATATGTTACTTATAAATACTAATGGGCTTCACTGTGACATTTACACACAAATAAATAATGTATCTTGATCATAGTCACCCCACTACCCTCTCTCATCCCCTTCCTACCACTAGCCTTTCATTTGATGTCCTAACTTAAATGAACCCATTGTCATGTATAATTGCTGTACAGTAGGCAAAATGAATTATTTGCATTTTATACCTACATTTCACATAGAGCATCAATCATTCTGGGTCATCAAGATGGCAGCTGCTGCCAATTCTGTAACCTGAGTTTGTTCCCTGGAATTCCCATGGTAGTAGAAGAAAACCATTTCCCAAAAGCTGTTCCTGACCTCCAAATTTGTGTCCAGGCAGGCAAATGCATGCACATATACATATATGCAACACACACAAATAAATGCATAAGAAAAACTGCAATCAAAAGTGTCCAGGAGACCTGGCTCGGCAGTTTAGCGCATTCACTCGTGCAGAGGACCTGGATTTGATTCCCAGCACCCACATGGTGGCTCACAGCTCTCTGTAACTCCAGATCCCCCAGGGATTTGACTCTTCTGACTTCCACAGAAACTTCACGCACATGGTGCACGGATGTGCATGAGGATAAACCACTCTTACACATAAAATGAAAAGACAAACTGCCATCTTCTTATTTATATTATAGTCAGTTAGTGCTTGCCAAGATAGTTCCTGACAAGAGTCAAGTTGTAAATGGTTTAGGTTTTGCAACTTATGTCTGCTCTCTGTAGCTACCTTCTTCTTCTTTTTACTCCTTCTCTTTTATTTTTTCTAAAATATCTTAAAAATATGAAAATTATTCTTAGCTCATGGGAAGTTTTAAAAAGCCGCATCCAGGTTTGCCCCACAGACTTGGGTTTGTTTGCCAAGCTGTGGTCTGCACATTTGTTTCCTCTGTAGACAGCGTATCAAAGACATTCTACCATACTTTCATGTTGGTGTTCCTTAGATTAATGTCTGTAGAGTTAAATGGGTATGGACATAAAATGGAAGATAATAAATATAAATATATTTTTAATATATGAAGATAAAGACTCCTTTGTCCCGAATTCCTTATAAAGAAGCACACATGTTTTCTTAGTCGTCTTAAAATAGATTGGGTTGGTGCTTCAGTGAGATGATGGCAAAATAACACAAGGAAGAGCAGCTTTCTTCTGGGTACATGATCTCCACCTCATTGATTCCTACCTGCCAGCTGCAAACAACTGGCTGGTAAAAACCTCAGAGGAGCTGGCTCCTGCTAACCAGTGTGTTCATGTTTGGGACAAAGTGGGGTCATTTAGCTTTTTTGTATGAATCAATTTATTTTCCCATTTATATTCTTAGATGGTTTTTGGATAACTGAAACAAGTTTTATACTTACTGCCCTAGTTGGTATACTTCTGGTCACTACAGTCCCACTGACCTTTGGTGAGTATTCTAGACCTTACAAGCAGGTATTAAATTGTTTATTAGATTTTTCTGACTGATTTACTTTTCAGTTTATCTCATTTCCGGCATGAAACACAAGCTGATTAAATAAGTTAATAAAGTTCACAGCATTTCCCTCGACTGTCTTTTCACAGTTACTCACTCCTATGATTCTTTTCTTAACCAAGGGATGCATTTGTATTCTTTCACGTAAAGGTGTATTTTGGCTCATAGTTTTGAAGGTGTTGGTTCATGAGCAAGTGGTGTGTGCTTTGGGTGTATGGCAGCCCTCCATGGCAGAGGTTTGATGTAGTAATGTCCTCATCTCATAGCTAGTAAATGAAGAGAAAGAGAAAGGAGCTGGGGTCCCACATCACCTTCAAGAACATGTCTCCAGTGACAAGACTTCCCATTAGGCCCTAACCTCTGTATTTCAAGGATTTCAAGCACCTTTGGAGAATATTCTGGGTACAGACCACAGCATGGGTTAGCTACCTCATGGCAAATACTTCAGTATATACATTTGATAGAATCCTTGAGATACAACTGTTTTTGAAGACACTCTATTTTAGCTTTCTGTAAAATAGCACTTGGTTCTGATGAGCTATTGCAAGTATTCTGTGCCTTGTTGGCTAGAATATAAATAAAAGAGAAGCAGCCAGAAATATAAAAAGAATGCAGGATTAATGGGAAGCCAGTGGCAGACACTAGCTGGGATAGCTTTGGTCCCCTGGCAGACAGCTCAGTTTGGAATGAAGGAGACCCATTTCTGGTCTGTGAGACTCACTCTTGCTTTCTGACAACTGACAGGCTTACTCAAAATCCCTGCTCATTTACTAAGGACCCCAAAGCAGCAGAATTACGTCAGATAGCTGTTTCCCATTATTTATTTTATGTTAATATGATATTCCTTAAAGATCTACCACTCTTTAATGTTTATTTTAATTATGGTTAAAAACACAGAAAACCCAAAATAGATGGTAAGAAGTTGTGCCCAGAGGGTTATCACCATGGCCATATATACATTCTGGCGTGTTCCTATTGTGTAATACATGCTAACATCACATTTGTTCAGTTCCCCACGTATCTTGGTTTGGGTAAGAAGATGTCTGAGTTTTCCATCTTCTGCTGATACCACGAGCATCCCCCACCACCCAGGATGGTAAGAAGAGCATGATACTAGAAAGGAAATTTCAGCACATATTCAGGAAGCAGCGACTTACTGTGTTTATAAAGTAAGAGAAAGTGACAAGGTTGCATTCTCTCTGGGAAAACAAAGTTATGATTTAATTCAGTTTTCCCAATAACTATTCTTTCTCCAGAGTGACTGAAGGTCAAAGGTCTCAGACAACACTTCGAACTTGAACTGAGGTTTCCCTTTAAAAGATTCCATCCAGATAACACGTGCGATGCCTCCAGCTAAGTGAGGAAGCTAGACATTTCTGTGGAGCCTGCCAGGGTTTTAACCTGTGGTTCCAGGGAGTCTGCCTATCGCACAGCTGGTGTTTGTGCCACTAAGCCAGTCCCTCCAGAGTTACTCGTCTGACTGTGGTATATTCGACAGTTGGCATATTGGCTTGACTTCCTGTCTGCTTCCTGCTGGCAGGCGTGTGACACAAGGAACCCTTCATCTCTCCTTTGCCTGCCTACTTTCTCCAGCACCACTTGAACCCATGACACTAGTGGATGAACATGAGAACATTTCAATGTTTTATGTGCTTTTGAGACATCCTGTGGATATCTGGCTTTCTCGGGACTTAAAGGTCTTTATTGTGCTTGGTATTTGTGATCTGGGGGGAGTAGCTAAGCTAATTTAGTTTTTGCCTCTCTTAGTAAGTGCATGTGGTTGTAGCAGTAGGAATGGGCAAGTGCATGAGAAAAGACTAAGTTATTAAAATAACGAAAAGTAGCAATTCTTTAGGAGTTTCATTGTTCTGAGGGCTCTGTAAAATTGAAACAAAGGCTTAAAAATAAGTCCTGGCAGCCTGTGGGTTGGCAAGAGATCATATCGGATCTGCAACATGAACCTTGTGCCAGGGAAAGGGGAAGTTGTAAACTGTAATCAGTGACCTCAGGAGACTGTCCTTTAATAGTGGTGGGAAGACATATCTGCATGAGAAGTTGCAGCAGGATGTTGTAAGTGACATGAAATGTCGGCGACCCTGGCGCTGACAGTCTCAGTTGGCCTTTCAGGGTCATTGATGAGAGATGAGCAGAGTCTGTAGACGAATGAGGTGGTGTCCATCACTGAGGATGCAAGGATGAGAGCAAGTGAGGCTCAGAAAGAAGTGCTTCAGTAAAGGGGTTAAAGACGCTTCTGTGCGGTGCAGAGTGAAACTCTAATGTCTTAGATATGCGAGGAACTTTGTCGGTTGCTTTTGTTTTGTTTTGAGACAGAGCCGACTAATTGTGGAACAGGCTGATCTAGAGTTACTGCTCCTGCTGCCTCAGTCTCCAAATTCGCAGAATATTGTTGTGAAACACTATGCAAATGTTCAAATTTTATTAATCATTTCCGCAGCATTTCTGCTGATTTTGATCCCTGTACCAATATACAAAGCAAACACGTGATCTTACTGACATAATTATATTTTAATCTTTATCAAAGAATGTCTTCTGAACATTATAAAATGTGAAAAGGGGGGTGTACAAATCATTCATGATTCTATAAGTAGATAGGACCAAGGTACAACCAAGCTGTTGTTTGTCAGAGCAAATTTTCTGCAGATGTATATGAACAACAGATATGCATTACTGTGAACGTATTTCTGTTTCTGTAGTGCAGTAAGGGGTATCTGAGAACAATTTGAATAGAGTTGAACTTTTGTTTTAAGGAGTCCACCAGGTAGCACGTGAAACTCCTTCAACTCTGGGGCAGCTAAACATTTCAGATGTCTAAGATTTTAATCAGTGATTCCAGAAGCTGTGTTCTCTCTCTCTCTCTCTCTCTCTCTCTCTCTCTCTCTCTCTCTCTCTCTCTCTCTCTCTCTGTGTGTGTGTGTGTATGTGTGTACTTACGCAAGCGTGTGCTTATGTGAAGGCCAGGGGTCTTCTTCTATCCCTATACATTTTAATTTTTTGAGACAGTTTGACACTGACCCTGGAGCTCACTGATCAGCTAGGCTGTCTGGCTAGCAGGCCCCCAAGAGCTGCCTGTCATGGATCCCTACCTGCAACACATGGGTTATATGTATATGATACACCCAACTCTTACATGAGTTCTGGGGATCTGAACCCGGGTCCTCGTGCTTGTACAACAGACACTTTGTCCACTGAGTCATCAACCCAACTCGGACACACACACAGACACACATGCACGCACGCATGCACATGTATTTGTACCTATGCATCACACTGGAAACATTTTACACTTGACCTCAGCCAAAAGGCTGGGCAGAGATCACCTGAAAGCATTTTAAATATGCCATTGTATTGGAAGCATTTCTTCAAGTCTGCTGGCGTATGATGAATGGTGGGAATGTCTGGATGCAGAAGTAAGTTTGCTTCATTAATAATTATTCTGCAAGCTTTGAAACTTTGGTTGGTTCTAGCTTATAGTTAATTTTGAGAAATGCATTTTAATAAGATACTTCAAAATTTATTTGTAGTATTAAAAATATAGTAAGCTTTACGATTAAAAGTGTATAAATTGTATAGGTTTTATATGGAATTTTACCAAAATTTAATTTAAAAAATTTGTTATAGCAGTATTTTAAAATCAAACGTTGTTATTCTCTCTCAACAGTGTTCACACACATATGTGCATCTAAAACATACCAACATTTTTTAAGGGGGAAAACAACCCAATAATTTACTTGGTAAATTGTCTGTTTTCTTTACAGTCTGGTATGGGAGCTTGAAAAAAAGCAAAGCTTCCAAGGAAGGGCTGTCAGTTCTCAACGAAGAAGACAAAGAGTTGGCGGAGCTGCGAGGTCTGGCGGTTGGAGTGGGACTGGCCAATGCCTGCTATGCAGTACAGTATGTGACTCACGCCATCTTCTTGGATCGCATAGGCTGAGTGTGAACCCAGTAACAAGGGTGTCCACACATCTCACATTTCCCAGGGTTCTTTGGGAATCACTATCAGTAACATTTGCTTCTAATCTCATATGTGGCTTGGGACAAATGGTGACGTATGTTGTGGAAAGATGGCTCTCTCCTGCCTGCCAGTTTCTGAATAACCACTCTGAAACTTAATATTAATTACAAACTGTTTGGCCTACTAGCTCACACTTACTATTAACTAGTTTTTACATCTTAAATTAACCCATTTCTATTAGTCTATATTTTACCATGATGCTCGTGGCTTGTTACCTCACATTTTGCTTCTCCAGAGGCTGCTGGCATCTGCCTGACTCAGCCATCTTTCTCCCTGCATCTCTGTTTGGATTTTCCACCTAGCTGTATTCTGCCCTGCTATAGGCCAAAGCAGCTTCTTTACTAACCAATGGTAAGAAAACATATTCACAGCATACAGAGGTGCATCCCACATCATCTGTGGTTACCCTTAAGAGAAATAAAAACACATTGCCTTCCATTGTTTAATTATGTGATTAAAAAACAACTTAAGAAGGAGAAATGTATTACTTTGAAAAGAATAAATGACTGGGAGAATGTTCTAGAAGTCTTGCATGGATCTTCCTTTTTTACTATGGAAGCTGTATGATGATTGCCCATAGTGTCTCTGTAAGAAAATGAGTTCTAAACGTTCATTATTATTAGGGAAATTAAGTATATCTTTGCATAAGACATGACTCTGTGCTCTCTGTAAAAATAATATTATGGTCATAGGCCTTGTTTGCTGAAACCTACAAAACAGGATTTAAAATAAATGCATAAATACAGAAATGAACCAAACCAGCTCTTCAGAGAGGTTTTTTTTTTTTTAAAACATTGTGCATTTGATAATTAAGACTTTTGCTGACGCAAAAATGGCTCAGTGGTAAATTTTGCAATGAGAGGTGGCGGGTGCTGCGTTCCGGGCTCCGGGCTCCCACAGTTTCCAGCTGTGGGCCTGCTTTTGGTCCCGGCTAACTTATATCCGAAATAATTACACACAAACTGTATTAATTAAATCACTGCCTGGCCATTAGTTCTAGCCTCTTGTTGGCTAACTCTTACATCTTCAACCTGTTTCTAATGGTTTGTGTGTCACCACGGGGTTGCGGGAAAGATCCTAACCTGTGTCCATCTCAGGCCATAAAACATGGTGTCTACCACACTTCCCTTTTTCCCAGAATTCTGTTCTGTCTACTACGCCCACCTAAGGGCTGCCCTATCAAAAGGCCAAGGCAGTCTCTTTATTAACCAATGAAAGCAACCCAAATACAGAAGGATCCTCCTACACCAGTAAAGAGCATTGGCTATTCTTCCTGAGGACCCAGGTTCAATTCCCAGCACCCACATGGCAGCTTACAATTGTCTGTAACTTCAGTTCCTGGCGATCTAACACACTCACACACAGAGAGACAAACATGCAGGCAAAACAACAATCAATGCACATAAAATAAAATAAGTAAATCATCTTTTAAAAAATATTCTTGCAAACAAAACAAAATAAGGCTCAAAGTGTACTTAATGTAGATTAAATACCAATGCCATAATGTCCCAAGATGAGGACTGGCCTTTGGAAGGCTACTGTGGGGGTAGAGGAGTTGGCTATTATGTCAGAGTCAGTCTTCTTTGTCATGGAAGCAAGGAAGTGAGATAGGGTAAGTGACAGCTCCAGGGACCAGCTGCTTCTGGAGCTGTTTTCTTCATCTGCAGTAGTTTTTACACGAATCTGCAACCCAGAGAATTTCATAGCTATTCATTTTAATTGAAGCAGCTGCAACAAATGCCTCGGGGAAGCCTTCACCTTCATGTTCGCATAGAAACTGTGGTGTTCAGAAGTCAAGTGACAGAGTTTGTGTAAAAACTGATAGAATAGGAAAGTTATAGGAGCAAAAAATTCCTCATTATTGCATTAGAATGCACAGTGCTACCAAACGCTGAGATTGCATACACCTTAGGAGTATACGAGGTCCTTTGGGAGAACAGACATATTGTTATTTTACAGTACTCTTCCAACCCAAGAAGAGATTGAAAATCTTCCTGCCTTCCCTCGGGAGAAGCTGAGCCTGCGCCTTTTGTTGGGGAGCGGAGCTTTTGGAGAGGTGTACGAAGGCACAGCTGTGGACATCCTAGGAGTGGGAAGTGGCGAAATCAAAGTGGCTGTGAAGGTAATGTGCATCTCGGTGCTCTGCCAGGCATATGGCTGCACAGAAATCCAGCGCTAGTGGTGGAAGAGAGGCCTTCCAGTTCAGTTAACACGATGTGCTGCATGCCTCAAAGCAGAGTCTCAGTCTGCTTACAAATAAAGAAATGATAAGAGGTTAAGGCAGTGAATAGTATCCTGGATTTGACCATTATCCAACGGTTATATAACCCAAAATATCAGTTGTATAGCAAAATTATGTACAAATAGTACGTCAGCTACACATAAGATAAATTTGGGGTTGGTGAGTTGGCTCAGTGCTTAAGAAATGCTTGTTGCTCTTGCAGAGGACCTGGGTTTGGCTCCCAGCCCATACATGGAGGCTCATGGGCATAACCAAGGGATCCCAACAACCTCTTCTGACCTCCAGTGGCACCAAGCACACATGCCACACACACACACACACACACACACATATGCAGGCAAAAACACTCTCAACAAATAAAATAAACATTTTAAAAGTAAGTTAAATTTTAAGAATGGCAGAATGTGGAAGTCTGTTATTAGCTACAAAAGCCACCCATTATTTTTTCCCATTTCTAACAGAATTTTAGAGGAGAATATATCCAGAGCTTATGTTACTGTTAAAGCTATTAATTAGGCAAGACCTAACGGTTTTATTTCCCATTGAAAGTACTCTAAGAGGAGGTTTGAGACAATAGCTCGATTTGGAGAGTCCTTGAATAGTACTTCAAAAGCCCTCGGCTTGATCTCAGCACTGCCGCAAACAAGGTGTATTGTTTGTGCATGCCTGTATTCCCAACACTGCAGGAAGAAGTAGCAGAATCATGTTCTCGGTCATGCTTGGCTTCACACAGAGTCAGAGGCCAGCCTGAGCTACAAGAGATACTGTCTCAAAACCACAATAACAATACACTTTACACGAACTAGACTTGTACAGTAAATTCCTCAGGAACCAGATTAGCACTTAGCATGCATTCTCAAACTTACTGCCCGTGTCCTCTCTGCTTTAACTCTTGAATTCTGCCCCTGAAGCTCACACAGCTTTTAAACAAACAAGGATTTCCACTAAACTTTATTTATAAACACCAAAGTCTGAATTTTCTATATCATGAAATACTACTCTCTTCCTGATATTCCAACCATTTAGGAGGACAGAGGCTGATTTCAGAATCTATGCTGTATAGACACAGGTGAGAAAACATAGAGAATCATATAGACCCAGGTGACAGAACTTAGAAACATGTAGACAAAGATGACAGACATAGAGACTCATATAGATACGGGTGACAGAACACAGAGGCTCATATAAACATAGGTGATAGGATATAGAGCCTTTATAGACATAGAAGACAGACTGCATCTGCCTACAAGCTATGGTTGCCATTGTGTATTTGATACATTTTAAAGAAGTATGACATATGCTGTTATGTTCTGATATCATTTCTTTTTGATAGAAGAGTGAACCATCTTATATAATTAAATAATATCTTGGTCACTACTTAATGAAGACTTTTGCTCTAAGGATGGCCAATCTATGTTGCTAAAATTCTTTCCATTTCCCAATGATAGACTTAAAAACGTATTTATTTATTTATTTTCTCACATGCTGAGATGACTGCTGGCCTGGATGTACTTGTGCCAGGTGAGAGTTGCCATTTCTGAAACCTTTATTCTTGCTTGCTGCTCCATAATACCAATGTGAGTGCCAAGAATTGGGAAGACATTACTCAGACCAGGGAGATGAGGTAGAATGGTCTACATATATGGTTTAGGAAGGGGAACATTTCCTAAAAATATCTCCATCTCACCAGTTTTTCTCTTAAATTTTGTTAACTGGAGCTAAAACATGTGACTTATGGCAGAGATATAGGAGAGTTTTAGACTAGCTTTTCATTAATTTGCTTCTATTGACTAGTAAAGAGCAACAATCCTCCAAAAAAAATAAAATGAACCAGGGAGTGATTGCAAGTAAAGTGGGAAAGTTGAGAAGAAAATCTGAAAAGATGCTGACCCATTGAATGCCCAAATTAGTGTGTCTTTAAATTTTTCTTATATGGAAAGAGGGGATAAACCATTAAGAGTGCTGGCTGCTCTTCTTGGATATCCAGTTTAGATTCCCAGAACTCATATGCCTCTCACATCCATCTAGAACTCTTGGCCCAGGAGATTTGATACTCTCTTCTGGCTGCCACAGGCACTGTACACACGTGATGTATCAACATACATACGGGCAAAGAGCCAGACACACAACATAAATAAACAATAAATTAATTGAAAACACAAAATAAATAAAAAGCATTTTATATTTCATTAGGACTTTACATATTTGTTCCTCAATCCCTTATCTAGAGGACTGAGACATTCTTGATTGAACAGTAGCAGTTATGGAAGTTTTAGAGACCACACCCAGCACCAACAGGGCATTTACAGATTCTATACAATGCTGTATCTGTGATTTAGTCCCAGATATCAGAGTGGTTAATGCAACAAAACAGACAAAACAATCAACAAAACCTTGCCTCCACTAATCACTGGGCTCCCAGTATCTGATTTCTGGCTTGCCTCCATTTCTCACAGACCTTGAAGAAGGGTTCAACAGACCAGGAGAAGATTGAGTTCTTGAAGGAGGCGCACCTGATGAGGTATAGCGTAGTTCATGCAGTAAATTTCTCTTACTAGTGTGGACTCAAAGCTTTCATTTCTCGTGTTGGGTTTTTAACACCCAATGACCAGATCATTCTGAAAATAAACGTGAACAAAGACTTTAAAAGGAAATAAATCTTTAGTCATTAAATATTTTCTAGAAGCCAGTCTTCAGTGCCTGGGTAGGTAGTTCCCAGGCAAAAGACCCTCCCATCTCCTATCTTTAATTAGGGCTGTGTTCTGCAAGAAAAATTTGAGGTTCTTTTGCTTTAAAAATGTACCTATTCTTATTGAGGGATAATGGGCCAAGTAGACCCAGGAGGAATGTTCTTTTATGAATTCTGATGTTAGCAAGAATATCTCTTGCCCAGAAAATTGGTTGGGAAGGTTTCAGCGTGCAGCAGTCATGAGAAGTGTTCAAGGACATCTTAAGGAGAAGCAGGAGGCAGAGACTCCTGGGAAGTCAAGCTAGGTCCTCTAACTAGGCTGGGGCTTTCTCACTCTAAGGTCTTCACAAACCAATGAGGCCCAATCCTGAAGATCTGAGTTGTTTTCCTAAGAGGGAGAGGATACTTGTCATAACTGCGATGACACAGGCATGCATCCAAACATCTTTTGAAGAAGGCTGTTAGTCAAAATTGCTTTCTTTCCTATCATAAAACCCCCATAATGAGAAAGAAACATTATTTCTTCTAAAACTCCTTCTAGTTTTCCCAGGTACTCTGGCCACTAGAGGTTGCCATGTTCCCTCCTTAAGGCAAGCATACAGAAGGGGACTTAGACAAGGGAAGCTCTCCCTTGTTAGAGGGAGTCAGTGAGGGCTTCCAAACTGCTTGCTCCATGA
This sequence comes from Dicrostonyx torquatus, assembly GCA_028555095.1. NCBI lineage: Eukaryota > Metazoa > Chordata > Mammalia > Rodentia > Cricetidae > Dicrostonyx > Dicrostonyx torquatus. Next base: position 523,264 of record JAQHUG010000002.1, on the reverse strand, counting down.
AGACCCCTGCTGGGGTTGTTGTAAAGATCATGTCATCTGGTTTGTGTCTTTTCACCTCTCAGCAAATTTAATCACCCCAACATTTTGAAGCAGCTGGGAGTCTGTCTGCTGAGTGAGCCCCAGTACATTATTCTGGAACTGATGGAAGGAGGAGACCTTCTAAGTTATCTGCGGAAAGCCAGGGGGACAACGGTAGGTGGT